>VWZT01012046.1:466151-511918 GCA_013397055.1 Pachycephala philippinensis
CACACACACTCACACACACTCACACACACTCACACACACAGAGTCACACGCAGAGTCACACACACACACACACATGCACACACACACACACACTCACACACACACACACAGGACATGCAGGGGATCTCACAGTTCACATCTGCTCCTACACAGCCTCACCACTCACATGGATGCTGGGCTTCCCCAGGCCCTCTCCTTCCTCAAAGGAATTAAAAGGTACTCACAGAGACCATGCCAAAAAGAGTTGTTACTATGGGAGATATTTCTTAAAAGTTCAGCTATGAGAAAGTTCATCATCATCATTTGTAGAATGCAACAAGTAAAAAATGCCCAATCATGTTAAAGCCAGAGCAGAAACCATGAGTGGGGAGCTCAATAAGAGGAATGTGCTCCTCTGAAATGAGGTCTGAGTGAACAGGAGTGTGGAAACAGAGCTCCTGGGACAGGAGGAAACTCATTTCATGCAAAGACATTAAACTACATCGTGATGTGAAACCACAGAGCATAATGGTTCCCTTGCAGTAAAGCTGTGGGTTTGTGACTATTGTTACAAACAAGAAATACACACAGGGAGTTTCACAAATGGAGTAAATCACCTGATTGCAAGTTATTTCTGGATATTCTGCTGGCAGCACTGCAGCTGACTAATCCACCCATGTCTGCTGCTTTTCAATGTGACTGTGCTGCATTAGCCATGCCACCAGAGCTGTGACACTGAGCTAATGGACTGGAGCCTCCCTGGATCCCCCCTCCAGATCATTTGCAAACTGAAGCTGTACAAAAGTGTCTTCCCACCCATCAAGCAGCACATGGAAGTACTGCAATGCTTCAGCCTCCACTATGGCAAATTTTGGGTGGAATTTCAGGTGTGGGTGTTATTTGATAAAATCTAAAGTGCAAATGGGCACACGGATGGACATGGCTTTCCCATCTCCACACAGAAGCGAGAGGAGGTGTTACAGCCCAGCAGGAGCCAGGGCATTGTTGCAGTTTGCTCTCCTCACTACACAGCTCACTGATAAGCTGCAATGGTCATCAGGACTATTGATTTACTTTTTGAAGAGGGGTGTGTGGATGCTGGCTTTAAGCAATCTCTTCTCAAGGCTCAGTTTGATAATCCTTTTCAAGCTTTTATTTAAACTCTCCAAGAGAAAAAAGCAAGAATGAATTAGAAACTGGAAGAACACAAAGAAGCTTGAAAGAGAAGATCAATAACTCACATGCAGAGCAATAAACAAACTGGAACAATTACAGTCAGAGATGGTTATTGATCAATATCAGGAGCAGCTCATATAGCAGCACCTCTGTTTATACCAGACCTCAATTATATTCTTACTTGCTCATAATAATATAACTGCATTCTACAACCTTTATCACCAGGGAAATTTTAATTCCCTTTTATTAGTGAATAATAACCATATGTTTCCAGGCAATGGTGGCTCTCAGCACATTTCCATATCAGCCAGTCCCCACTGCCCCAGTGGAGCTGGAACCTCTCCCACGGCCTGGAAAGCTGAGCTGCAGAAAGATGAACTGACCCCCTGAGGCCAAGGGCAGGGGCAGTGGGAGATCTGAGCTCTGGGGACTTGATTTTCGGGCAATAAAGTCCCTGGAGACCCCCACAGCCAAGAGGAGACTTTTTCAACCAAGAGCAAAAATCATCACTTGTAAGTGAAGACAATGAAACACCAAGTAATCATCAGCTGAGCAGAAGTGTCCCCCAGAAGGAGCCACCTGCCTGACCTTGGGAGCGAAAGGCAGAGATTGCAGCCCCTCCTGCCAGTGCCAGCACTGCCCTGTGCACACAGCTGAGGTGTGCAATTCTCACTGAGCCAGGACATTCGCCCCTCTCCCCTCACACGCTCTTGCCTGGCCTGTAAAAACTCTCACGCGCTCCGATTTTGCTCAATTACACGAGTCAGAATAAAATTTAAGGTTCCGCTGGTTGGAACTTCGTGGTTTGGACTTAATGAGATGTATCAGCACCAACACAGCTTTACCTTTCTTGGGAAATTCCTCCCTCATAGATGTCTGAGGTAAGTGGGTTTTAATTCAAGGTATCCGTGTCAATCCTCCAGCCTGTCTCCGTAAAATCTGACATATAAGACAACTTGCTAAAGAATAATGAGCTGAAGTCTGTCCTCTTCAAAAGTTTCTTTACTAAAGTAAGCTCACCTTTAAAATAGAATCAAAAATCCCAGAATCCTATTCACAAATCATATTGAAAATTTCCGGGTGAAGAATTAGGTCTGGCTGAAATAATTTTGAAAACCAAAGTTAACAAGAAGTAAAATAATTTATGATAAACTAACTTTTTTCCCCCCAGAGTTTGAATGGTACCATTTTACTAAAAAACTGTCTGTTTAGTAAACTTCTCCATAAATATTGGTGAAAATATCTATAGCTAAGAGATTGTCCATATAGTTTCAATTTGAAAAAGTGTGTAGATTTTCATTTTACTGTCAACAATTTAAACAGGAGAAATTTCCTGAAGCATCCTGAGAAAAGCCCTGAAGTTGGTTCCATGTCCTGTTTCTGTTGGGTTGTATAACAAGCTTTATCTTTTCTTTATTTTAAGCATCCACTGTGCCTTTCCACTTTAGTTTTTATTCTGGTCCAGCCCTCTGCTGTCTTGACATTCAGGTGCTCTTCAAAGATCCGTCCCTGATTTCCTTGTAATCCTTACACAAAATGGACAATATGCTGAGGAAAACCGCCTTGCAAGTTGCCAAAAGAGCAATTCCAATCTAATTAGGAGTTCGTAGTGCTTCAGTGAAAGCAGCACAAACACTGTTAATATTCACTGCAGCTGCTTTGTCAATAACTCCCAGTGAATCCTCCAATTTATCAGAAAAATCAGGAAACTATTGGATTCTATGACACTGATAGATCTATCAGTATTCATTGCCCCCATCCTCTGCAACACGAGGCACAAATGCCAATAACTCTAACAGTCCCTTAAATGCTGAAGGATCATTATTAAAGTGTGCTTGGCATCCCTGGTCATTAATTATAATCTTGTGCACATATGCAGTGTGATTGCAGGAAATAATCAGCTTTGTCTGCCAAATTGGCAACATTTAGAAACTAATTTGTTATGACATACCATCAAAGATATTTAAACAACAAACCCAAAGCTCTGCTGCACTGCGCACACTGTTAAAATATCAGATCGCATCATTAAAAAATAGTTAACATATCCGAGGGGAGGTAATATTTATCCTTGAACCCTGGTTCAAGTGGAATTTCCAGAAAGAACAGTTATATCCTTTCTCCCTCGCAGTTCACAGGAGAGGGAACTCTCTCCAGAGTGCCGGGCGGGCGGGGGGAGGCAATGGCTGGGATTACACCGCACACTCGCTGTCAGTCAGGAGCTATTAAACAGCCATTGAATAAATGTTTGCCAAGAGCAAAGCTTGCCCGGGATTACCGCGCTACCCGGGATGCCTGCAGATTCCTTCAGAGCCTTCGAACTCATATTTATCTGTCTAATTTCTCTTTCAGCCCCTGTTCCCACTGTCAGGGCCCTGCTTTGCCCGCAGAAGGGTGCGAGCACTTGCAGCCGGGGCTCAAGGAAAGGTTGTGCCGGGGGGAGGGAAGGGCCCAGCCCCAGCTCTGCCGCGACAGCCCGGGGCAGCTGAGCGGAGAAGAGACAACCCAGCCCCACTTCCTGCTCTCCGCACAGCAATTTGCTCCCTGTTACTTGGGTTCCTCATAGTGCCCGCGACAAGGGCAGTCCCTGCAAAGCATCTGAAGGAACAGCGGGGCTCCCAGAAAACCCCTTCGTGCTGCTGTCCCACAAATCCTGCTCGAGCGGGATGCAAATCCCACAGTTCGGACTTTTCCCTGTGGGCAGCACAGGTCCTCTGGGGAGAAGCAGAGAGCTGCACTGCAGATTTCCTGCCACAGGCAGTGCCCACGCTGTGGTATTTAAGGCGTGGACCGGGAGAAACACAGCACTGATGCTGCAGGATTTACGCTGGTCCTGGGAAAGGGCTCATCCTGGGAAAGGGGTAATCCTGGGAAGGGCTAATCCTGGGAAAGGGCTAATCCCTGGAAAGGGCTCATCCTGGGAAGGGGTAATCCTGGGAAGGGGTCATCCTGAGAAAGGGCTAATCCTGGAAAGGGCTCATCCTGGGAAGGGCTCATCCTGGGAAGGGCTAATCCTGGAAAGGGCTAACCCTGGGAAAGGGCTAATCCTGGGAAGGGGTAATCCTGGAAAGGGGTAATCCTGGGAAAGGGCTAATCCTGGACAGAGCTAATCCTGGGAAAGGGGTAATCCTGGGAAAGGTGTAATCCTGGGAAGGGGTAATCCTGGGAAAGGGGTAATCCTGGGAAAGGGGTAATCCTGGACAGGGCTAATCCTGGGAAAGGGTTAATTCTGGGAAAGGGCTAATCCTGGGAAAGGGTAATCCTGGGAAAGGGCTAATCCTGGGAAGGGCTAATCCTGGAAAGGGCAAATCCTGGGAAAAGGCTCATCCTGGACAGGGCTAATCCTGGGAAAGGGGCAATCCTGGGAAGGGGCAATCCTGGGAAAGGGGTAATCCTGGGAAAAGGCTAATCCTGGGAAAGGGCTAATCCTGGGAAGGGGCTAGGCTGTGCAACAGGTTTGCATCAGGGAGGTGACAGACCTGGGCACCCTCACGTCTGTCAGGGTGAGCTCTGAATCTGTGCATTGAAACTTCCATGGCTCTGGATCAGGAGCTTGCAATGGAGTGTAGGAGACCATGGAATATTCAAGGGCTTGCCAGGCTCCCATGGATATCAGAGGGTGCACAAGGCTTGTTGTATTATGTGCATACATAATAGGATTTCTTTGCTCAGATCTATGGTCAGACTATTAAAACATGCATCAAAATAAAACAGAAATTAAATACTGAGCTACGCTTTCATCCCGGAAACAAAACTCCTCCCTTTTTCTTTTTCTACATAAATGAGCAGAATGATTTTAAAATGGCAAATCACTTGTGTAACACATTTTAAAGTAAACAATTGTTTCTAAATTGACATGGCTCTAGTTTTTATTAAGAGAGCTAAATATGATGCTTTTCTCTAGAGTAAGAAGTGAACCTGCAGATTTTTCCGCAGCCTTCTCTGACACTTTTTCCTCTACATTCTGCATCCTTCAGTGAATTTTTTTTATTGTTTATGTCCCCTCCTGTAGTAGGAGCCCATCAGCCCAGTTAAAGCTGAGGATGGAGAATCGGAGAAGAGACAAGTGAAAACACTTAACCATTGCTGCTACATTCTGAGAGTAATGACTGTTTTCTCTGGGAGACAGGACTTCCACAGAATATTTTGTTTAGTTTTTGTGACAATTTCTTATTCTTTTCCCATGTTTTCTCAGAATCCAGCGTTCCACATTATCAGAACAGCAGTTAAGAAATCACAGTTTTGTGCAAATCCATTTCCCCAGATTCCTAATTGCTGTCATCAGCCACTGAACCAAGAATAATATCTTTTCTTTTCTTTCTCATGGTACTTTGTAGCTTGTAACTTATTTAATAACGAAGTCTTTTAAAATGCTTGAAAAGAACCGATATCTTTTTCATAACATAATTAATGTTACATTTCTTTACACACAGTTTGAAAACTATGGGTCCCAAGGATACTTCTGGAAATAGGAGGTAATAAAATGACCTCAAATCCATTGTCATGGAAGGATGAACTGTATCAAAAAGTACTTCATACTATTAATAACTCTTACATCAATATTCCTTAAATGTTTCCTTATTTTAAAAGAAAAATAATAGATATAAACTTCTAATTTTCACCTGAAAAATTAAGTAAATGTTTTCTACATAACTGTATAGATTTCACGGCATTATTAGCTTTTAACCTTCCAAATGAGTAATTTATATAGCCTCAAGTTCATAAAACCTCTTCAAAAGGATGCATTTTACCTTGAAAAGTTCTATTACAAAGGACTCCACTGAGGCCAACAGTTAAATTACATATAACAGTATGGATATAATTATTTTCTTCTTTTTTCCAATTTGCATAAAAGTTATTCAGCAGTTACATGCAGGTCTGATACACTGGCCTTGGAAACAACGTCCTGTCAAAGAAACCTTTGGAAAGGAAGTGCCCAATGAACAATATCTTCCCGCTTGGAACCAAGCCGAATTAACACGAATCCAACACGCCTCAGGCAGGCTGAGGTGCTGCCCCTGTGCCCCAGAGTGCCAGGACAGGGGTTTGTACCTGCTGCAGTGGGGGCAGCTCCCAAAAGGAACTGCCCCGGGAGAAACCACAGGAGGGATTCAATCCCCGGTAACTCCGGCCATGCTGGGCTCCCTCTGACGCCTCCTCACGATGGCACCGAGAGGAGCTTAAAGGCAGGGATGGCTCTGACCTTCAGAGCACAGAACAGGGAGAGTTCCCCCTCTCAGTGCCAAGGCCAGTGGAACAGCTCCTGCAATTCCAGTGCCGAGCACAGGATGAGGAGAAGGTGCTCTGCGGAGCAGGGAATACTGCAGGTACAAGGACAAGCTCCTCGAGTGCCCATCTCTCTCCTTGCTATCCCCATCTCTCTCCTTTGCAGTGCTTTAATCACTCTTGTCATTATTCTCTCAACACTCTCCAGTTGTCATTATCCTCTTGAATTATGGAGAGGAGAGCTGCACACAGGGAGTTTGCCAGCAGCAGTCGCACAAGCACCAAAACCAGGTAAAAGAACCTCTCTCATTCTCTTGAAATCTTCTTTTACATTCATTCAAGAATTCCATTAGCCCTTTTGGCCACGGTGTCTCCTCAGAGCTCACATCTGCCTGATCATCCACAACAAACCCAGGGATACACATTCTATCCTGCCATTCCTCACCGAGAAATTCCTGATTAACATTCTCTTGAATTATGGTTGGAAGGGGAAGTATTTCATTACCACTCTTGGTCTGAGCACATAATGGTCATTCTGCTGCCTAAACACAGAACAAAAATACTTACTGGCAACAACAGCATCTTTATTCTATACTTGGATGCTTATACTTAGATATTCCCCTTTCCTAACAATCTCATCCCTGATTATTCCAAGCTGAGAGGTCTTTAGTTCAGCCCTTTGATGTACAACAGTTCTTCCAGCAAACACCTTTCCTTTACCTACAGGCACACGATCCTTGCATGCTCCTGAATATTCCCCAATGGGGAGGTAGAGCAACACTTCTTATTAAACATTTCCTGTTAATTTGGATTAGGGGCAAGCAGGATGTAGTTGGCACATCAGGTGTCATTTGGCACAATAAACTTCTTGGAGTGCCATTATGAACAGTTATCACAGACATATCCCAGCTTGCCTTGCTTAAATAAGGAAGAAAATTAGAACTCAGCATCCCATTCTTTTAATACTGATAACACTTATCTAGAAAGTTCATAAGGCTGTTGGGAGGGTTATTTACTGGCTGTGCCAAAGTTAATTCTCTGGAGTGCTGCATAATGGATTGGTAATGTTCTCCTCATTGTCATCACCGCGGAGAACACTCCATTCGTTTGCAGTAGAAAATAAACTTGTTGAACACGTAAGATGGGCATTATTTACAACTTTCCAAATTCAGAAAGAGAAGTCATTCTTCTCCACAAGTAAAACATTTTGCCAAAGAGACACATAAAATGGAAATATGTTTGTTTCTCCCAAATGCTGAAGGCTTGTCTTTAGATAAAAATACAGCACACTCTGCCTATAACTACAGCTACTTTTGTACAGGCTCCAGTAACCAGCTACAGTCACACAAAATTAGCTGCTCCATTGCAGTAACATATATAAAATGCTTGTATATTAAAAATCTAGAATTTTAAAAGTCTTTGTCTTGCTCCAGGAATCCTAATGCTTATTTCTTTGATCCTTGGGGAAATTAGGAAGCTACTAGACAAGTTAATGCTTTGAAGCTGTAATTTAAAAGGTTTTTTTAAAAGAAATTCTTTCTTCTAATTTTTTCTTCCCAAAGAACTTGGCATATTTTAAAGAGAAAATTATAATAATAATTATGGATATATTGACCTCTTTGTACTCTTAGGCTGGCCACTCAAGTGAAGTAGATTTAACCAGCTCCCTGTAGGTTTCCATCAGCTTCCCACGTTTCTGTGCCGTGGCACTTCTTGCATTCATCCTGCAAGTTGCCTAACGCACCTGAAGATTTGAATCACTAAGGAAGCACTTTCCCAGGCCATTTTGTCACAAGCTGTGACAAACTGAACAGGAATAAACCACCCAGGCAGCCCCAGCCCGGCTGTGAACACACTGCACTCCCCTTTGGGGCTATCAGAGCCCAGCCTCCCGCTGCAGCTTTCTGTGGAGATGATGCAAGGAAGGTTTAAGATTTTTAATTGCACTGTGTAATTTTTCACTCAATAAAAATGGACAGGCTCCACCTGCAATAAAATTGGCACTCCTGGTCACACGGAGCAGCTCTCTGACGCTGCTGAGGCTTTGTATGAGCCACAAGTCATGATCCAAAGCTGTTTGATATTGGTGAAGAGCCTGAAATCAACTGTCAGGCTTTGGATCAGGCCCCAAAGGTGGGATTTTGGGAAAGCTGAAGGACCACAGAGACACCAGAGTGCCACATAACACAGAGGAATACTGATCTACACTAAACTGCGGGTTTGTAATATAAATAAATAAAATAAAAGGAAACCCCTTCTCTGCCAAATAACTAAACCCAACTATACCTGAGACACAGCTGAGCTGTACTCTGTGTAACATCAGGGATCAGGAGAATATCTGGGGCTTTGGCATTATTACAATAATAATCAGAGGAAGATCTGGGGAAATACCTTAACTTTAAATTTCTTATGCAACTTTTCTTTCTTTTCCTTTCAGCCAGGAAATGTCATGTCTCAGCCTATATGTGGAAATACAGACAACGAGTGGACATACAAAAGCAAGAACCAGTTCCTGTACGCTGGAATTAAGGCCGTCTGCTGCAGCTTACACATCACCTCTAAAGATCTGGCACGCTTTTCCTGGATAAACCAAAGCAAAAAGGAAAGAGGTATGTGAGTGTGAGCATAGATCATGGATTTGGCACCAGTGTCAGTCTAAGTGATTCAATTGAGATGTTCCTCCACTGAAATCCTACACTAGGACTGTCAATGGCAGATAAAGAGCTCACATTACTTTCAAGAATAAGAACATAGTTCACAATAAAATACACTTTGGATTGAAAAACTGCATTTATGTCCAGGCTTAGGCACAGAGAAATCAGTTTCTTAGCACTCTATCTCTGATCTGAATGCCCATTCTTCACACACGTTGTGCCCATTTGAGTCAAGAGATTTACCACAATGAAAGAGAAGTGTCACCCCAGAGGCTCCGCTGTGTTTATGTGTTTAAAGACAGAAGAAGAGACAAAGAACGAATGAATGTCCTTTTCTATCCCCTCACTAATATGCAGAGGTCTATAATACCCACCAAGTTCATTTTCCAGTCCTGGCAAACGAGGCCTTTACTTTGACATACAGAGATGTGGAGTTTGCTGCGTGCCCCACTCATGAAATACAGGAGATGGCCACAAAAACGTCTGCAGTCTTATGGGACATCCAGAATCTTTAAAAAAGAAATATCCCTCCTAACTCCAAACAAGTGATTTACATACAAATCCATTTCCCTAAATATCTGTTTCCTGACAGCAGAGGATACAGTTATTGCAATGGACACATTGCTGAGTACCTTAATCATAGCAGGATTTACAGAAGTGAAGCTGGAGTTTAAGGTAATCCAGATACACCTGACTGTCCACAAAGGTAATGAAGCATTACTTTTATTGTTAACATTGCTGCTAGAATGAGATGTTTGGATTCAGAGCTGTACAAAACACCCATAGCTCAGCCATGTAAAACTGGTTCACTTTAAGCAGCACTGACATAACTGTGTATCTGCTTTGCTTGTTTTAGTCCTCCAAGCGCAGAGACAACGAACACCCTGACATTAATTGTGCTATTTCTCGATATTATCTTGATTCTTCTTTTGTTCTTTGGCAGGATTTCACCCTTTCCATGTTCAATGCCAGATATAAAACTTCCCATACCTCTGTTGCTGATGAGAAAAGTAAGAAAAAATGACAAGCTGATATGAAGGAAATTGTTTTTTGCACTTCAGGACAATTCACATCACAACACAAATCAAGAAGATTCAAGATTTACAGTAAGAAAGTGAGTTTTGACTCCTTAGTGAATGAAGAGAGCTATGCTTATGCTATAAATAAGAAGTTTTAATCATTATTATAATTGATGAATAAAATGTCCCACCAATTCAAAACTGAAGTGGTGAAAGGAAGTTTTTAAATGGGATTTCCTGTGGTATCTCTCACTAACTGTTTTAAACCCTTCCTACACACACATTTACACACACCTATATGTAACCATTCACACAGGGTAATAACAATTCTATAGGATCTCAGCTCCCAGTCAAAAAGTCTGTTTGGAAGAGTCTTGAGATATTGACACAGGAAAACAGCACTCTCCCTTCCCAGGAACAGGACATTCCTCTGGGGAAGGATTTAGAAAGCAACAGTGAGAGGACTTTGTGAAGTAATTTCCTGGGACAGTGTTTGTTTAGAAAGAAAAGCTGAAAAAGCAAAAGGAGCTGGTGAGTCTCTTGGTTCAGGTCACATTCAGCAAAAGGAAGTGCCATTTTCAGACTATGACCAGCAAAGCTGCTCACAGCAGAACCCAAATACACCTGTTAGGAAGGTAGAGAAAGCCCAGGAAAAGCTCTTACAGCTGATGGGATCAGGGAAACAGGGACATGTCAACCACATTTTATATTAAACACAGCCACTGGGAGCTCAAAAGCAGATGCATTTCCGTGTGCCAGAGGGGGAACAGCTGAGCTGGGAAGCTTCGGGCCTTGAGCGAGCAACCAAACAGCAGGACATGAATTCACCTCGTGCTGCTGTGCCACCACCCCTCTATGCACAGTAACCAAGGCAGTCCTTGAAAACACTTTTAACTTCACCTACTCTTAACTCACACCGAGCTTCAAGAATTTCCTTTAGCCAGGGCTGGTTCTCAAGACAGATAAATCTAGAACTCCGCAGCAGCATCCCCAACGCACAAACCGCCGCAGCACCACTACATTCCTGAGTATCCACGAGTTTACCCTGCCTTTCTTCCTAGCCTCAACCTTGGAAACAGCTGGATCACTCCAGCCAAAGCTTTCCAAAGCAGGAGCCTCAGGAGGCAGCTGGAGCAGACAACTTGTGCTCAGGCAGGCGAGGTTTGCAAAGCTGGGAGCGACTGAGGCTGGGTCAGAGCCACCCTCGCTGCTCTGGCACTGCTCTGCCCCATGTGCCTGGGGCTCACAGCACTCATCCTTCCCTCCTCACTAAAAACAGGAGCAATGAACGACCTCCAAAGCAGTGGGTAGATGTGAACAGCAGTTAAAAGTGTGTAAGAAATGAAAATACGATTTATGACTCAAATACCTGAAATGGAAACACAAAAACTTCTGTGTTCTGTTTAAATACAGGGAGATGTCGCTGCAGTGACCAGGTAACCTGTGCCTGGACTTCTGGATCCTAAACCTTCCGTCTAATCCCATTCATTCCTATTGTTCCTTTTGCTAATATTGGCCTTTTTAATCTCCCTTCATTTGGAAGCACCAGCCCTCCCAATACCTTTAACCACCCTCATTGCACTTTCATTGAAATCAATGGGGCTTTGCAAATTACCATTGTAGAGCCGAATCCATTATGCCCATTACAGATTTAAAAACATGATGACAAGAAGCTCATCTGCACGCACAACTCCCTCTCTTCTGCTGTAAATAACTCAGCCAGATCATTTTTTAAATCCTGAAGTGCCTAAATTATAGACTAACAATATGCAAAATTTCCTCTTCAAATAAGTCTATGGCTTTTTTTTGCAGCTCAGATAACACAGCACTTTTCACAGACTCAGCTAAACTGTGATAGCTTTTGTTTGTTTTGTCTTGTTTCTTATTTAAAAATGGATAAAGGCATGTCGGGCCAATTTAATTTAAATGGGATGTTCAGAGACTGAGAAGTGAAGTGGCAGAATTTCGGTTCTACATAATGTTAATAAGGAGAATTAACAATCCAGCATCACTGCATGGCCCTTCCAAACGGGCTCTGACAAACTCCTAATCACATAAAAAACCCCGCTTCCCCTCATTAGTGCCAGGCCTGTGCCAGCAGGGAGGGAAACAGCAGAGTCAGCTCCTTGGACATCACCAGGCAGAGGCTGATCTCACCATGGGACACCTCTGAGGTTCCAGACTGAGCTCTGGAACTTTCTCCAGGGCCTTTCTCCAGGCCAAAGGAAGGAAGGAAGGAAGAAGAGCACAGAACTGCATGGCTTCCTGACCCCACCTCATGAAGGCCCAGGAGCCGTGGATACCTTGAGCTGGTGCTGTTTTTCCAGCTGTACTTTCCCAGCCCCTCAGTGCTGTGCCAACACAGCCGAGGGTGAATGAAAGCCCCCGGCTGCTGTGCCCTGTGCCAGGGATTTGGGGGACTTCCTGCTGCCAAGTCTGTGGCAGAGTTTTCATTTGTGCCCCGGGGCTGGGAGCAAGGAAGGGAAAAGGAGGATAAAATGCAAGTGAAACACGGGGACAGGGAAGTGTGGCAGCACAGATGCTGCTCCCTTTTCTGTGGTTATCAAGCCAACTGCAGCTCTTCCTCCAGGGGCCGTGGACACCAAGGACACATCCCACAGGCCCCAGGACCAGTGAGGAGCCTCGTGACATGTCCTGTGAGCCCACTGTCACCTGGCCAGCAGAGCCCTCCCCTGAGCAGCAAGACAAGACGCCGTGGAAGGCATAAAGCGGTTTTCCCCAAGGAACCTTCCTCCTCCTGTGGGTGGGAATGATTTAGCCCATTGTGCAGTCTCCACCACTGTGTAATTTATATTCACTGGGGTGCCAGAACTGCACAGTCTCCTCTAAATATAAGCAATTAACTCCCATTAGCATTAGTGGGAATCACTCAGGAGAGTATCCACCGTTATTGATTATCTCGTTTTTTGTACCAACTCAAAAAAATGTACAAAGGGAAGAAAATCACATAGTTAGCGGCTTTGGCTAAGTTAAGGCAGGCAAATTAGATTCATTATCATTCTTGAGCTAAACAGTGGGGCTTATTAGAATGTAGTTCATTTACATACTTTGATCTGATGGGTGTAGATACCTAATTATACAGCAGCCAGCAACTTATTTTTGATGTTTTTTATTAATTAATATTCAGCATTATAATTAAACGCGCAGGCTGCTCTTCTGCAATTTCTTTTTTCTTCTTGTTGTTGTTATTTCTAACACAAAAATTACTTCTAAAACGTACCTGTGAAGTCCATGACCAGCAACACCATGCAATGAAATGTACTCCACTGACAAAAAATGTGGCTGTGAGGGCAAAGCTGTGTGTGGACATACCCAGATTTTGATCTCTCACCCACTGGGATGGAGTAGAGGCTTCAGAAGTTAGGAGATATTCAACGTATGCACCAATCTGCCTCTGCCAGAGGTCTCTTGGTCTGAGCAGCTCAGAACCCTCCTCTGCAAAGCAGGAATTTCTGCAGGAAAAGGGATACCCATCCTGCCAAAACTCCAGGAACTGCCTGATGATTAGATCATTCAATAAACCAGCCATGAGAGCTGAATTATGTACAGATCATTATAAAGGAAATAATGGAAAAATAGCAAGTGAAGCTCACTAAGCCTTGGAATACAAAGACCTTTTTTCCTGAGCAGACAGTGCCAAGCAAGCTGAAAAATTAATTTACTATTTGTTCCCAGTTTTGTTACGATTGGTATCTTCACAAGTCTGAGCCATTAGCATGCAAGTTTACAATTATCCTCTGAGCCTGGTAATGTCCTGTCATTCACCTCCAGGGATTTATGTCAGGATCCAACTCGGTTCCTAAGTGATATTCCAGCAGGACACAATGACAGCACCATTATAGCTCCCTCCAGCAGATGATGGTAATGATATTATTATTCCCCTGATCAGCTTGGTGATGATTGTTTGAACTTTATCAGTATTAATAGAGAAAATAATAAAGGTATTAATATTTGAAAGCTCTCTGTATTGTGTTTAGTATCATATTATTGCTACATTTTATGGCAAGTACTTTGACATTTCAGTGAATTTCCATTTACAGTATTACCACTCTAATCTACTCATTTTATAATTGCTTCTGGATACTTGTAAGGTTTAATTTCTGATTTTTCCTCTCAATAAAGAGACCTGCATATGAAATTAATATACAGTTATCCTCACAAATTCACATTGTTGGCTTAGAATTGGGGGGGCTTAAAACAGCCAAAAATATTCTGTGTGACTACTGGACCAAATAAACCTTATTGACTTGTGGGGTTCCACAGTGGCCAAGATTGCCTCTAATTCTCCAGAAGTATCCTCTCCATCAGAGCTATTAAAAATATCCACAGAAAAGGGCAAGAGCTGCTGAGCAACCCAGGCTGAGATGTTCAGAAGGAACCTCAAGATGGAGAAAAACACATCCATCTCACCACACTGGAAAAGAGTTAAAAGGAAGAGTAGAAACCATTCCATCCAGGGAAAGGTAGCAGGCATCATGACTGGGTTGGGATGGGGCCATCCCACTTGGATGTAACCTGGAAATAATGATGGAGAGAAACGGCTGCTGAAGAGCCTGGGAAAGGAGTTTTCTGGATTTGCCCTTTGCAGGGGCTGGGCCAGGAAGAAATGCAGAGAGGAACAATGGAGATGGACTCACCGAAGCTCCAGCTTGTGTGCAAGACAGGAAAGACACAGAGCACGTGAACCAGAATCTGTACCTCATTTCTGGCTTGATGCTACTTTTTGAAAGCATTCCAGAAAACACTTGCCCTGTACCACATGAACTTCTTCAGAGCAGTGTAGCTGCTCCTGCAGAACTACAGATTTCATTCCAATATCTGCACAGAATTCTGAGTCGCCTCAATTCTTCTTGTAACAACTTGCACAAAGTTAATAAACTACAATTTTGTAGAGTTACAAGACCATATAATCTGACTGCTCAAACCCCGTTTTTCTAAAGGGAAATAAAAAGAAAACTCTGGCTTTAAGGAGAACACCAGCAGTGGACTGCCATGTCCTCGGTTTTACGAGTGAGTCATCAAAAGGGCAACAAAGTTGGTAACTATTTCTCATTTTGAGGCTCAGCTTAAGCTGGTTTCCTTGCCTTACTCTCTCAGTTCCAAAGCAGCTTGTAAATCAATGTCAGACACATCATGTGAGAGATCCTCCAGGAAATGTTTATAGAACTGTGCGATACCCAGCAAGACACACTGTTAGAAACTACCTCTGGGATTTCATATTCCCAGTGGCTCTCCTGAGAGCCACTCCCCAGCTTTCACAACCAAAAATGAGGTGTGAGGAGGGGTGGCAGATATGCAGGGGAAAGGGTTTAAATAACAGCCAGGTCACTCTGTGACTCATGGCACAGGATAGCGGTGGCTCTCGGGAGCCCTGATCACCCATGGCCACCTGTAGAGATGCTTTTACACAGAAAAGACAAACAGTGTTTATAAGAAGGCCAAGGTTATTAAACAGAGCCCAGATCCAGACATCTATTTCAGACAAAGGGCTAAACCCCAACACTCGAGAAACTCTTTTGGTTTTAAGCTTTGCTCTTAAAATTCTCACTGTGTAAGACATGAGATTAAGAGGTCTGTTCTAAGGATCTGCTATCCAAACAGACAGGATTCACTTTCATTATGAAGTCACCAGGGATAGAATGGAAAGTTAGCCATGCCTTTATCGCCTACCAGCTCATGGAATGCCAACACCCAAGATTACAGCATCTCCTGTTTTCAGCCAGTTCTCAGCACAGACCTTGTCTGAACATCATTCCTTCAAGTTTTGTCCAGCCTTCAGCCTGGCCACAGTTTGGTGCCTTTCTTTGCAGGCTCTGAGGGCAGGAATTGCTGATGTTCCCCAGGAAGCAGCAAGCTTTGCTAAGAGAGTCTCACCAGCCCAGGATCTCCTGTGGCTCTCGAGCTCCTGCCTGTGCCAGGGCTGCATTTGTGCCAAAGTCAGACTCCAGTAGCAGGAGCATTAAAGGAAAGCCCTGGGCTAGCGGCCGCCTCACAATTGTATTTACAACAGCCTCACTGTCTTTGTCAGGCCTGTTCTCCATGGAATTGCATACCCACTTAAGGTTATGAATTTGATTTATCTGCAAGATTTGAGGTGAGTTTCAATCCTTGTGGAAGCAATAGAACAATGGCATGGAGCGGGAGAAGATACAGGGAAGATATATCTGCATGGGAATTTACCACCCGCGGCTTTGTCAAGGCCCTTCGGTGCTGATTTGCAGAGCTTTGCAATACACATTTCTTGTGTGGCGATTCCTAAATCAGTGCAGATTTACATCATTGTGGGCAGCGCGAGAAAATACTGATCTGAGCCAGCAAAACAAACCCATGTTTGAACTGAGGTGTCAAGAGGCACAGATGGATTGTGCCACCTGAACTACTCATGGGCCGCTCCTTCCAGGCCATTCCACAGCACGTTCACGCTAACTTCTGTGGGGTTATATTACAATTATATTGATTTTCCATGGCACTAATTTCATGGTGATGTTTCAAATTGCTTAAGGCTCTGTCCAGAATAATGCTGAACTTGGGACAGAAAAAAACTTGAGGCATTTTGAGTGTCACCAGGAGCTACCGTGTGAGCAGCTTCCCTTCAGTGCAGTGGAACACGGGCTGCATTTTTCCATGGATCCCACGGAAGCAGCAGCCCCAGAGGTGACGAACTGTCCCTTACAGCAGATTCCAAAATGCTGTTTATTATAAAGCTGGAATTCACTTCAAAGCTGTTTCCAGCTGACATTCCAAGTGTAGCTGAAGGCACTTTACATCCTATTGATGTCCTTGGACTACTTGGCAAAGTCTCCCAGTTGTAGATTCCCAAAATACAATCTGCACCCAATTTTTGGGTAATACTGAAATACTATCCCCAGCTACATCTTAGGGATGTTCCACTTTCCTGCCATAGACCTAAATCTTGTGTTTTTCAAATCAGTGGGAGTTTTGCTTGAGGAAGAAATAAAAGATTAGGGCTGCAGAAAACACAAAGTCAGTAATTTGGCAGCCTGATTTTATAATAATCTTTGTCTAATGATTATTTAATATTGTACCAGGCTATTTAAAAGAATATTCTACAAAGTATTGGAGCTTCCTTTTCAAAGCCTGTGTAAAATGTGATTTGTAATTAGTAGCTTTAGATATGCAATGTGTGCGAGAGAATATTAGTATTCCATAAAAGCTGCTGTCAGTATAAGTTATATGGAGAAGCACAAAATAATATGAATACTTACTAGCTAAAATACTTTATTTAAAACTGATTTGCTAGATTTTGTAGAAGCTCCACCTGTAGAACTTAAATTTTTTTTTGTTGTTGTAAATTCTGTTCTGAATAAATGAGTTAGGAACTATGACCATAAATGACCTGAGCACTAAGGGAATATATTAAAATTTACTTTTAAGTACTTCAAAGCATTTCACTTTATTCACATACAGATACCGGATTTATTCACCCAGCTTGTTACAACAGCTCTGGAAATTACCACTGTGAACGTTCATTAAATATTCTGATATTTACAGAAGATGTCGATGCAGTAAATTCCACTGACTGACGGCACCACCAACTCTGAGCTCGGAATGCGGCCTGTTCCCTAAAGAGTTCTGGTGCATCCTTCCCCGAGAAGGGGGAAGAGCTTTTCCTTTGCACCTTTGTTGAGGCCCAGCGCAGAGCTCAGCGCGCTGTGCAGCAGAGGGCACTCACACTCTATGGAACACCGCTCCGCGCTGCTGGCCAGCCCCGTGCTCGCAGCGCTCTCCCCTCTGCTGCACGCCAATTCCACACGCATTTTATTCCAATTCCCCCTGAATTATTGGAAGAAAGCTAAGGGGAAAAAACCTCCCCCGATTTCTTTGCTCAGGCCTATGAAACCTCCTCACACACAACCTACGGGTCTCAGGGACAATTCCTGTGGGTCTTAATCGGGGAGCAAAAGGTACCAATCCTTGAAGAGCTTCCCAACAGGCAGAGAGAGCAGGATTTGGCCATCAGAAGAGCAAAGAACCAAAAATGTTTCTTAGACTGCCTTGAGCTGAGGCAAGAATTTTTTTAAGGCAGCAATAACATCAGCGCTGGTTGCTCTATGATCCTGACATGCTGCTACTAAACCGTGAATATTAAAAGAGTATCTAAATTAATGAGCCCTGTGTTCCCTAATGTCATGCCATGGCTTGATTTCTCCCTTCACAAACGAGTTTTCTCAGCATACTCCCTTTCTGACCTAGATAAAATAATTTCTGATTTTTCATCTACTTCTGGAAGGTAATGGCATGGTGAAGAATGTGATGTGTGAGCTACAGATGGCACTGAAAGAATCCAAGAAATCTAAAAATACAGTAAGTTTTACAGGAGAGGTTTCGTAAGGTGGCTGTCTCCTCCTTGACATCACTATTCAGCTGGCTATTGGAATGGGACTAATTTAATTAAGAGAACAGCTCAGATAAAACATTTTTGTCAGATTCCCCAAGTCCTATTCACCTTGCTTGAGAACTCAAGCAAGCCTCCTCTGAAGCAGTCCAGTAGCAGAGCTCCCGTCATGCCAGCTTAGCTGAGCACAGCCACAATAGGAGCAATTGGCACAAAGGAAACTACTGAAGTTAATGTAAAGATTATCATATTATTTTTCCAATGCTGACCCAACGGTCAAGGCAATTGCTGGCAAGAAATTTTTCACTGCAGTCTTGATCTTTCACTTCTCAAAAGCTCCAGGTGAGTTTTGTTTGCAGTGTTTGGTCCTGAAACCCTCACAGCTTGCCACGAGCTTATTTCATTCCTCTGCTTTCTCAAGTATCTGAAGCAAAAGCAGCTATTTCTAAGCAATAAACAGCAATTGAGGGTTTGGGCTTTATTTTTTTTGAGGTTTTTTTTGTGAGAAACATAAGCAGAATGGTGAGACCATAACATAGTTAAAATACAAACCAGGTTGTTAATTTGACTGTGCTCCAGTCTCTCCTAGCATGAAACTTGATTTCCTAATAATAAATTTCTGATCTGGTTTCAGTAGGTAAGCAGATACCACAAATCCACTTTGCATTTTAAAAAGAATGGTGTATTTTATAGGAAAAAGAAAAAGCTGGAGAAGATGACTTTGTGGCTAAATAATACAGTTTTCAGATCCCAAACAGAACCGCTGTATTCCATAAAAGCTGGGGAGTGGGTGATGGGGAAAGGTGGGAACAGAAAGGGAGCCAAGGAGAAGAGGGTTAATAGAAGGTTTCCCATTTATCATTCTCAAAGTAAACACATAAACAACGAAAAAAAGCCTCTATCTGACCAAGGGAGAAGAGTGTTAGAAGGATGTAATGGAATCCCTGCAGCATTTCAAACTCTACTTCAAATCTAGGTCTCTTTCCACATCCCATGTTCATTGCTCGCAGCAAAACTGGGTTCCTTTAAAGAGCATGTCCCTTTATCATCATAGAACCAGCAGTTTCAGATTTCATACTTGTGATCTCAATAGCTGGCAGGGATTTATATTCAGAACACAACTTTGGTGTATAAAACTGGGGGGGAATCTCAGACCATGTGTTTGTGTATCACCCAGCAGTCTGAGGGGGGACCGGGGTGTTTTAGCTGTCCCAACATTGTTTTTCAGATGGTAGGGAAAAAAGAGGCATACTAAACAAACAAACAAACACAAAATTGCTTTGTGTACTGTTTGAGAAATAGCAAGGATGGGTCACCATTAACTGTTCAGTGCTTTTTTGCTGAGGGACTGTTTCCTAAGGAAATGTGCTGGCTGCAGCCTTTCAGCCTTGCCTGGTAAAGCCTTCAGCAAAGAAATCCCTGGTTAATATCTCTGAGTGAGTGTGTATGCACATACAAACACGTGCACTACTCATTTACCCTAATTAACACTCCTAACTGCAGTTACACCTGGTTTGATAACTTGTAAGGGAGCCTGCTCAAACGTCAGTCTTCCTTGGGCACCAGTTTTTGTGCAGTCGTGTAGAGAGGATTAGTGACACACTCAGGTGCACACAATGTTCTTGGGACTTGGCAGGATTAAGCTCAGAATGTTTTTCTCCTCCAAAACTCTTTAAAAGTCTCGATGGCACCTTTTGCCCTCTTTTCTCTATAACCTATTTCCAAAAGAGACACATGATGGAGCGTTCAAACCTTAGTGTTTCTTTTCTAGTGGTTCAGTTTAAAACAAGTCATCTTTGTATCTAAACAGATAAAAACATTCCTCCAGCACGTTGAGAAATGCATATTAATAAAAACAAATATGAAGCCAGTTTTCTATTCTTTTTTTTCTCCCTAATGAGGCCTGTAGTCAATCTCATATAAAATCTCTGGGAAAAAAGGAAAAGTGTGACCAAAGGCAGATGTTGGACACGCCGTACCCCTGAGCCCACAATGTGATCCCAAAAAGGAGCCCTGAGCTGGCATTCCTGATGCCAGAAGAGACACTTTGAATCGTGGAGAACTTTTGGAAAGCAGTATCTCCTTTAATAAAAATAGTTGCACCCATATGAATCCCACTCTTGGATATTTTGCACTGGTGTATTGAATTTATCAAGATACTACAGGAGGTAACTTAAATTGAATGTCCTGGCTTTGGAGAGATTATTGGCATTATTTACCTCTTTTTCTACCTACCAGATTTTTAATTAAATTAAATTCCCCATGCATGGTTAGCTATAAAGTGCGTATTACTTACCTGCATCTTCAGATCTTTTACAGTCCCGTGGGTACATCCATAATTAGTTGGTTTTGTAAAATGCATATTATTTACTTGACAGGCCAGAGTGGCTCTAGAGAAACTGTCCTCATGTCTTGGTTAAGTGCATAATTAGGCAGGTTTTTTAAACCTGTGTTATGTTCCCCACATTGAAGCCATTGCACTCCATTTGTTAAATATTCATACTTTTTTTTTTTTAAATGTATTATTTACTCAATCGGTCAAGACAGCATGTAATTATGTATTTAGAACGTGTGCAATGCATAATCAAAAATACTCATGAAAATGTATGGAATAAATTACTTTGCACTATTAGGGCACTTTTAGGCCACTGTGTCCTCACCATTGTCTCTCAAAACACCAAGTATGTTCAGAACAACTGTTTAATGAAATAAGTGTTCAACCAAGCACTACTTAACAGGATGCTTGCACGTTGACCTAAGCTTTTAGACTAATTTCATAAATAAAGGGAGCATTTGTGCTATTTTGAAGCAGAGTAAAATTTGATTTTACAGTCCAACCTCCTCAGTCCTTTGGGACAGATTCTCCCCAGGATGAAGGAATGTTGTCCCACTGAAGAAGGCACTGGCACGTTGATCAGCAAGGCAGAGATGTCCTAAAAACCATGAACTATGACCTTCCAGGGGATATTTCTGACAAGTACCCATGAGGATGCTCCTGCCAGTGCAATGGGGACCTTTGAGGGTGACCATTCCCCATGGAAAAAGCCTTGCAAGAAGCCAGTATTTCCATGTGACTCTGTGATGCTGGTTATGCACAGGCTCTGAGGATTTCATGAAGCTGAAGTCAATGGACATGAGGTTGTGAACAGTGTGGTAAAACCTGGAGAAGGTTTGAAACTACCAACAAGGGTTTAAGTTGAATAATCAGAGAGGAGCTTGACCTCCCTGATCTTGTGTCCCCCTTAGTGCTGATAACAGAACGAGAATGATGTGATATTTAGTAACTCGCAGGGTCACAGCTGTTCAGAAAGCATGACTCCCATCAGCTTCTTGATGGAAAGGGCATTTTCCTAAATCTGCTGTTCACCTACTGGGGGCAGCTAAGTAAGAATTCATCCTCCCTCTCCTCCCACCTGCTCCCACCTCCCAGCCTGTCTCTCTATTTCAGACAACCCCTGTAGCTCCCCAGCCCCTGGCCAGGTGTGGAGTGAGACAGAAGCTACAATGCCTTGGGGGTGGGCACCTCCTCCAAATTACAGCTCAACACCAACAGCAACCAAAAGAACAGAATGTCCTGTCCTGTCACATGGCCCAGGGCAGGCAGGAAAGTGCCAGCTCCCTCCAGAACCTCCTTCACACTCCCTGGAGTTCCCTCCTCACCCCGAGTGCTGCAGCAAGGCCAAGCTCCACCCCAAACCTGTGATGCATTGCACGAGGAACTTGCCATAAGCAGAATGTGCCTCCTTTCTGGAATCTGCTCAGGTTATGGGCACACAATCAAATGCAATCAAGGCACAGCAGCTAAACAAGTCAGCACCTGTCAGCTGGGCCTCTAAACCTACCTCTGGAAGCGCCTTTATGTCCCTCCCAGAAGCGTATTATGGGAAGGGCTGTGCAGGGAAAGATGCTGCCTTCACCCTTGGTTTGTCGGGCTGTTCATCACCCCTCTGCTCCATGTCACCTTCACATTTCAGCTGGCAAATCCAAATCTGGGAGTGCTCTTATTTGCTTAGCTGGGAAAGAAAAAAAAAAAGAGAGAAAAAAAAAATCAGATGGTTTAGTTAAAATAGATCTCAGAACTGAGTGGCTGCATGAGCACTGAATTGCAGGAGGACTGATGGAATGTTCTTTTTCTCCTTGGACAGCTGGTTAAGCTGGTTAGGGTGATAACCTCTAGCACATCAGCTGTGAGGAAATTAAGCCACTCTTGCACAGCTCTGGAACAGCTCCAGCCCACCCTGGCTGCAAAGGAAAACATGCAGCCTTAAATCCCAGAGGAAAGGGTCTCAATTTCAGTCGGTATTCTCAATAAATATGAAAAAGAACATGCAAGGCAAAACCAGACAGGTTCCTTAAACAAAGACTGTGATTAATTTTAAACTGTGTTGTCCAATCATATTGATCATTATGGCCACTTACATTTACTATAACTACTTGAGTTTTCCTGGATTGTTTCTTTACTTCAACACAAAAACAAGGACTTTCTCCCACAGTTGGCTAGATATTTCCTGAAATATCACATGAGTGGTGGCTATTTTACGCAGCAGGTTCCTTTATCACCACAGAGCAGCAAAGTTGACAGGCTTTGTGTCTGAAATGTAATTAGCTTGCGGGAGTACAGTCATAATGAAAGCAAAATTTACATTACTGCAGACGTGATTGTTTGCTCTTTCAAACAGGAGTAAAATGTGAATTCTGAGGCTCGTGTTTGGGGGGCCTGTTCAGCCAATATCCTCAGATGTCCTACACTTCTACCAAGGGGATGGGAAGCATGGAGTTTTAGGCCAGGTTTCTTTTAAGCTTTTAAGACCTCAAAATAGAAATGAATGATGAAAAATGAGCAAAAATTTCCTTTATAGATGCTTTTGAACCTGCTGGCCCCTACAAAAATTTCAGAAAGCAAATAGCCTTTACTCAAACCAATTTTTGTTGAGAGGTTTTCCAGGTACTGATAGCATCTTTCCAGGAAAAGGAGGGGATGCAGGAAATTCTTCATTTATATAATCTCTTAGCAGGAATACTATAATATACTGTAACAACAGCAGTTTCAGGACCTGCATGGAGAGATCCAGAATCACATTGTGGGAAAAGACCCTGAGACTTAAAGGTCATATTCCCTTTGAAAGGAAACTACAATTCTTTCTACCAGATGTTCCTCTACCTGCTTCAGGCAGGACACAGTAAAAGCGGCTCCAGCCACCTCCTCCAGTGCTGCTATAACCTCCCTGACCAGGAAGGCTTTTTTAAAATCCAGCCTGGATCTTGCTACTTTCAGTCCATTGCTTTGTCCAGCACAGACAGGGAGATTTATGTATCTGAAAAGAACAGTCTTGCTCCCAGACATCAGTGCCTCAGGCTCAGTAACCCATTTCTTTTAATCTTTGTGGGCCACATTTTCTGGGGTCCTGATTTATCTTCCCTGTTCTCCTCTAAACTGTGTCCTACTGATTCAAATCCTTCCCAAACTGCGCTGGCCCAAACAGGATGAAAGGCTCCAGGAGGGGCCTTCTGAGAAACGAGAAATCAATGCAGCTTCTCGCAAATGTTCCCCCAGAGCTGCTATCCAGGCACTAAAACTAAAAAGGGACATAAACAAGGTTCTTTCTGCAAATTATTCAGTTCAACAAGTTACTGTGTTGTCCCAAAAACCAACAGTGGACCGAACAGCACCCTTACTGAAGAATATCACCACGAAGGGAAGAGGAATGTGCCTTTACATTTCTGTTTATCCAGCCACGCTTGTCGGGGAAGAAGTGTGTCAAACATTAGAGTCTATTTTGATGCAAGAGAGGCCTGTAAGTTAAGCAGGAACAAACCTGTCTTAATTTAAGAGTGCTGGGGTGTAGCAAAGAAACAACCCCAAAAAACTTGTCATAGAAAAATCAGCAACAAGTTTAGGAGAAGTTATTAACTATAATTTAGCCAAGAAGACACAAATCCTGTATCTGCACCCGTGTTCTCAGCATTGATGCAGATTTTGTTTTAATGTCTATCCGGGAATGGTGTTATCATTGGGCAAGTTGGTTTTAAATAGAAAAAGCCATCAAGATGATGGAGAGAAAATAGATTTTCTTTCCACGTCCCTTTTCAGGAAAGATGAGGAATTGTAGAATTTGGAGGTATTTTACTTCAGAGCAGTGAAATCCGTGCATGTTCTGCTGAGAAGTGCAGTGAGTTTGCATCATGCTGTGATCTAATGTAGCAAACTGTGATCCCTCAGAGCTGATGCCACAGGAGCTTCCCTGGATTCTGTTTTGCAGATGAAATGTTCCCCTCCTGATCCACCAGCACTGCTTAATCCCCTGGATACAGCTTGTGCTGAATCAAGTGCCAACAATTACAGGTAACTGGTGACCAACAGACACCACAGTAAGGATAAAATCAAATGCAGTGGTCAACACACTGCGGTTTGATATTTTTTGTTGTCACTCTATCCAGTTAATCAGGAACTATTTCTTAATGAGTGGGCTGCCAAACTAGTATGATTTTATCCTTTGAAGTAAAAGTAGGTCTCAATCTGCCTATTTTATTTTTATTTTTGCCTTTTCCTTAAATCAGCAAATCCTCTACATAGCCTCTTGCTGATTTTAAGAGGCATATGGTTCTTAATCCAGCGGTGTATGAATTATGGCAGTAAATGGCTTTGAAAGTGCCTCGAAAGCAAAAATATGGAAATTTCCCCCCCAAGAGACCAGGATGAGCAGTCATTATTTTTGCGATTGCAGAGAACACTGCCCAAGTGTTCCAAGACTCCGTGTGTGTAATTGTTTGTCTCTTTCTTGCTTTGAAGTATTTTTTTTTTTAACAGCAAAACCTCAGACACACTCAAGGACAGCTTCCACAGCTTGGTCAAGAACACCAGCGTATCTACATATTCACTAAGTCATAAATCTTCGATACTTTGGCTATGCATATATGACACATGACCCTTATTTCTCCCTTGTGGTCGCAGTCTGAGAGACAATAGAGGTCCACTAAAGCACACAGCTTCCCTCCTAGGTAATATTTCATACGTATCTCTTTACAACCACCAACACATCAAGGTAACTGAGCTGCAGTCTGGGAGGGGAGTTTAACCATAATTGTCTTAAATTGTCTAATTTGGATAAAATGAGCAAGAAAATTCCCTCAGCTATTTGTTAGTATAATAATGTCATCTATATGTTTCTTGCCTCGTGGTATTCTGCTTTGTACAGGGGAATGAACTATAGTCTGAATCCTTTGGATATTTGGTTCGATCTGTCTGTCAGACATTAATTAGTTTCATAGCAATCTCTCACTGCTGTCTTGTGGAAAGACAGCAAGACTGAAAAATAAGCCAGGATGACAAAGGGAGAGCTTGACTTGCTTCTGACCAAAGAAATCTGTCATTAAGAAAAGGTTCAGAACTCAGATCTGAGGCTCCTTTGCCTGCCTTGTGGGAGTACAGATGACTGGATTAAAACATTAATGTGTTATTATACACCAAATTGTCTCCTCAAAGAATGGTCTATTTGCTCATTTATTTCTATGTACATAAACAACTGGAGAGAGGGAGATTTCCAGGGCAGGAACTCAACCATGCGACTCTCACTAATGACAGTGGCTGTTAGGCAGCCAAAACCTTGAACGAGGCTTCCAAATTAACCTTAAAATAACATTACCGAGGCCTCAGTAGCAGCTCTGCAGTTAAATCCATATTAAAATTTGCACTTGGAGCATCACTAATGTCCCAGGATTTCCTACTCAAATTGCTTTGCATCATCTCCCTATTTTACATGCCGAGGTCTAATTCTCTGCTTTGGAGCAGCTTCCTTTAACATGGGTACAAAGCACATTTGCAGCACCAGCAGAAAAGTGCTGCTACAGAGCACAGAGTCGTGTCCTAACTCCCCAGGAGACAAGGGAATTTGCCCACGTGTATTTAAATATACTAACTTTCACTCAAAAAGAAAATTTAACCTTTTCCATTAAAGAATCTGGAGCTGCTATTCCTTCACACACGTGGTGATTCCTTCCTTCTATACCTTATCCCTCATAGTTCCTAAGCCTCTGAAAATAAAGCAGTTTTATTTACATTGCTAAGCAGAGACACTGGAGTTTGAAAATGTCGATTGACAGGTTGTGTTTTTACATGAAAAATGTATATCAGGCTTACAACACTACAATACTACCTTGCAGAAGTAGGCATGATGATAAATTCCCGGTTTACTTAAAAAAGTAAATTAAAAAAAAAGGAGGGGCGGGGGGGAAGGAGAGGGACTAAACTAATCAGGGTTTCTTTGAGGCAGTTCATCCCCAGAGTGTTTTAAAGAATAAATAGCAAGACCAGGGCTTTCTCAAAGAGATCATAAATACCTAGAGGAGTTTTGAAACGCTCCTTAACGGGTGCTTGCTGTCCTAAAATTCCTGTATAAGTATCCCTCATTCTCTGACATAATCCTGCAATGCATCCCACAAGACTTTGTGCTTAACCTCAACTGCAAAACGACAGTGAGGTCATTAAAAGTGAGGTTTCACTCAAGTATGAAGAACACGCCAGATTCCTTACTCAGTTTTTATAGGATCTTATTCTGGCTCCAACAATTTCAACAGCAGTTTCTCTGACCCCTGGTAGATCAGAGACTTCTGAAGGCAGCTTGCAGTAGTGCAGCCACACCAACAACTCTGAGTGCTATTTACAGACATGTTTAGCTCACCACAGAACTGAGACCAAACCACTGGGGAAGAACTTCCCTGTTGGGAGAAGGAAGGTAGCCTTTCCCTCAAAATATTCCAGATGCTCTGCCACTCTGAATCCTAATCTAAATCAGTTTGGGGGACGGAGGCATTCGGTGCTTTTTGAGATGGTTTTTTGCATTATGTCACAGGAAAAAAAAATCCCTTCACTTGATTTATTTCCAGTGTCTCTTCCTCAAAGGAAATTCAAATATCATTTGGAAAAAAATCCCAGGCACCTGCAGTACGGTAAGAATTTTAAAGGATATGTTAAAGAGAGGTTCCTAAATCCATGCACTTCTGAACTCAGTGCTCACACCACAGTGACCCCTGGGCCAAAACACACTGGGCCACATTTCATAGGGTCACCTTTGGATATTGCAGCTCCATGAGGTGCTGTAGGAAAACCAGGACTGTAGGAAAGGCCAGCTACAGCTCTTTCCAAATCTCCAGCAGATTGTTTCCTGGTCTGGGTAAAGACACTTTCGATTTCATCCAAACCGGTTCACACGTTTTCTTAATAAGAACTTGTGTCAAAACGTTTCAGTTGTCAGAATATTCACCTCTGAGCCTGAGCTTGTAAGTACAAGTCCACACATTAGTTTACCCATCAATATCCTGTCTGTATTTTTGTCTGTGCATTCCTGAAGTGCCCATCACCCTGATGCAGAGGTGCCAGTGCAAATTCTCACCCCGTGTTAGTTTGACAGCGCTGTCATCAGAGCTGGCTGTGCTTCAACTAAAATACAAACCCATGGCTACTCCTGTCCAGCTCTGGGAGCTACTCTGCAAGTTGGTGGCTCCAGGACAAGAGAAGTAGCAGGTCTAGTCCCATGCTCAGGTCACCCTTCCCTTCTACAATAAAACAGGTTGTAAATCCCAAAGCTGAACAAAATCCTCGTCACTGGGGAGACTGGGAATGGTTCACGTGGCAAACTCACTGTCAAGGTCCTAGGAAGACTTCTAAGTATGAGGAAAACAACCTACATAAACAAAAGCTATTCTGTTCTTTATCCTACACAAACCCTAGGCAAGGAGCATACCTTCTTCCCAGAAAAACCCATCCTTGTGTTCAGACAGCAGCTAGAAGAGATATAAAAGAGCAGCCTCTACAGCACCAGCACCACTTGAATGGCTGAATGCAGAATTAAAAACAGGCTTCGCTTCCAGGTGCAGACAGATGTCTGATGTGAAGATATTGGCTGTCTCTCACCAAAAATGACAGGCATTTTGGTAAGGCTTTTCTTAACAGATGGCGAAACTTGGGTCCTACCAACTGCTGCAGGATCTGGAGGCACTCAGCACACAGCAGGATCAGGCCCAAACATGGGGCTGAACACCAGGTTTCACCCACATTGTTAAGAAAAGTTATTGGTGTGAAAAGGGTGTTCAGGCACTAAGCATCAGATTCAGGGGAAAAAAAAGACCAACAAACCTTTGCAGCGTATTGTGATGTTTTCTTTTGTATACCGTATCAATGACTGTGTGGTGTGCTCCCTGAAAATCCAGCCCTTGGTAATTGTCAGGGAACTTCATTCTGAGTGCAGGCTCTACTGGAAATTAATTGCTTCAGTGCAATCTGAACCACATCATAAATGTCATGTAGAAGTTGCAGGGAGTGAGGAGGCAATGACAGCTCTATCCGCACTGTTTCATTTAAAGGTGGGTAAAACACACTGCGACAGAAGTGCTCTTCATCAATAATTTAGTCCGCAGTGTAAAGCCAAGCCTTGCCAAAGATGCCAGGGGAGCAGCTACCTCCCTGGTTTTAATGACACCAGCAGGGAGGGGTTGAGGGGCCAGCTCAAATCAACATTCATTGCACATCTGGGCATGTCGGCAGATGAAGATATCTAGGACTGAGCTGACAGGACAAAGGGTTGAAAAAAGAAGTGTAACCTAGAAAACCTTTACTTTGAATTCTTTGTATAAATTCAAGGGGGATGACAGTTCCTAAGGTCATCTTACATAATAAAACTACAGTGATCTACATAGAGAATTTTAACTCTTTCCAACACGTAATCAAAGCAACCGCAAGTTAAGTTTATATTATTCACTTTATGAATGTAAAATGCAGAATCCTTAATTCTGTGAAAAGAACTGTTTTAATGAGCAGAATGTTAACATTTATATGCCTGACTTCATTGCAATAACCCTAATTATAGTAGCACGGAAGCCCCACTGTACTGGAGGGTCACTGCAGTTCCTGTTATAACCCTTATCTTAGGGGAGTTTAATGTCTTTGCCATTTCCCAGCACATCGGCTGAAACTTGCCGTGCAGGTTAGTGCTGGTTTACTCCTTCAAATTATTGTTTTACGGCAGTTTAGTGTGGTTCTTAAACAGCTTCTGCTTGCCAAAAATCTGAGTTTTTACTGTGTTTATGGCAGTCTCCACACAAAAGCCCATCCATTTGCTCTGAGGAGAATATGACATTCAGGTGCAAGGAGATGGATCCATCTCCGTACCAAACTCCATATCCTCACCCCGGGAGGTTACAGAGCCGTGTAGTTACAACATGGTTGAAGCTAATCCCGACTTGCGGGGTTCTGGCAGAACTTTCAGGCACTAATCCGACATTCCAGGCTATACACTGGATGTCTGTGATTTGGCTGAGGGGGGAGGACTCGTGTGATCCAAGTGCGAAGCTACCACCTCAATCCAGAGAGCAAATTCCTTTTGTCCAGGCAAGAGCAGCTTCAGAAAACAACCACTTCCACCTCCAATGTTGTCCATCAAATGTTGCCTCTGCAATAGTAATAATTCCCACTGCTGGCAAGTTCAGACTAAATTATTTAACATCACAGTACCTGGAGCTATAGCTGAAGGCTATTGAAAGCACAGATTTGTTTTTTCCTTATCCAATAAAACTACAGAGTTAATTCTTTTCTGCTTACATTTTGGATGACATATTAGGTGCTTTCCATGATCTTTTAAGTCATCAAGACCACACCAGAGCTGTGCTTACAGCATAAGCTTCATCCATGACAACTTCATTGAGGACTACTGAAGGTTTTACTCCCAGTGGGGGTCATACGGGAAGGCGACAAACAGAGGAGTCCAGGGAATATAGGAGGTGGCATCTCTCCTAATTGCATCTGACATTTCACTTTCATTTTCCTAGCCATCCGAGGTACAGAGTGAGTAATCCCGTTCTTAATAATAATGTTAAAATGCTAATGGCACCAGGAAAGCCCTCTGAAAGTACTGCAGAAGAGGTATAACATTTACATTCTGGAGAAGTTAAACACTACATGTAGACAGATCATCACTGGCTCTGGTGATGATTTCCAAGAGGGAACTTGAACAAGAGTAGGTCGTAATAATTATATTTGGTGTCTGTGAGCAGAAAAAAACAGGAAACCTTCCTATGTCCATCCCCCGAAAGGAAGATGCTTGTGCTTGTTCTGCCCTGCTGTGTCTCCCCTGGAGGCCTGGCTTTTCCTTAGGGAAGGTGCAGGGACGCTGGATGCACTCGGAATAGCTCTACAAGATGAAAGCCCCTGAGATAACAGAAAGATTTTCCTCTCCACACAGCATCAGAGGCTCTGGCCACTGCAAGCTACCAAACCAAATCCCTTATCGTCACAGTGTGCCCTGCACAGAGTGTCACCAAGGAAAACCCATCCTTCCACGCTCTGTTACTTGTTCCCCAGCACCAGGAGAACGCAAGGACGATGCTACATGGTCAGGGGTTCTCACTGCCACTGTTTATGCTGGTAGGTAAAAAGGAAAGGTGACCATTATCTGAAAATACAGGCCAGGAGGTTGGTGAGCTCTCTAAAAGCTTCCAAATTACATTTTTCACTACGAATGTGAGATTTACCAGAAAGGTCATTTGAAAGCCTATTCCAGTGTTGTTTCTTTGCTTGGTGCCTCACTTTTGGGAAGAAGCCTGAATTTTAAAACCAAAATTTAAGCTGTGCTTCTTTCCCTGCTGAATTGCAGAAAACTAGGAGCCCTAATTATAATAAACTCTGATAATAATAGAATCCCACATTACTAATGTGCACTCAGAGAGATTCAAATGAGGGTGTGCATGTGCACTGGGAAAGGATAAGCACAAAGCCATAAGTGGCAGACTTTTCTTTCCAAGTGCCAGGCTAAGCAGAGCCATTTAACAAACACAGGAACCAGAAGAATGGAATTTCCAAGTAGAGTGATCCTCACCCACAAACGCAGCTCTGAGGTGTGTTTTTAAGGACAGACTCTGTCCCACCGTGCCCCCATACACATTTACACCCCGTGTGAGCGGGGTGTGAGGGCAGGGAGTTGTCTGAGCGGCTCCTCAAGAGCAAAGCAGCAGAGGTTCAGGACCCCTTAACTGCAGCAGTCAAGTGCATTAACTTGTTTCATTTTACCCTGCGATTGCCAGACTCCCAGCTGGTGCAGCCTGGCACAGCTCCATGGATTTCAGCAGAGCTACTACAACTGACACGAGCTGGGGATCTGGCCCAGTTTCTCAATTTGTCAGGGCCGGCCATTCTCAGGGCACTCTCCTGTCCTATGCAAATTGTCACAGCATCGTGGGCTTCACAAGCTGCAGAGTTGTGACAATTCACACCAGCCACCCTTCTGCATCTTCACTCTCCTTCTTACGTCCAGGATTCCTCCAGGATTAACATCCCAGCAATGAGACAATGAACAAAACAATTTGGTTACACCAGAATTTCTAGCTTTGGAAAAGAAAAAAGTTAGAAAAAAATTCCAGCTTTAGAAAAAGAAAGGGTTTGGCTGGGACTGAGCTGATTTTCTTCCCAGTAGCTGGTGCAGTGCTGTGGTCTGGATTTAGGATGGGGATAATGTTGATAACATGGGGATGTTTTAGTTGTTGCTGAGCTCACCCTAAATCAAGGACGGGTGAGTTTCCCATGCTCTGGCAGTGAGGAGCTGCACAAGGAGCCGTGAGGGAGCGTGGCCAGGACAGCTGCCCTGGCCAAAGGGTTGTCCCATGCCCTGGGATAACAGGGGCAGTGGATAAACTGGGGGAAAACTCGAGGGAAAGCTGGTCAGGGGCCCCTGCTTCAAAACAGTCTTGGCATCACTTGCTTTGTATTTTTTTTCCCCCTTCCTTTTCTGTCCTATTAAACCATCTTTATCTCAACCCACAAATTTGACTCTTTTTTTTTCTTCTGATTCTCTCCCCCATCCTACTGAAAGGAGGGAGTGGGGGAGTGGCCGTGATGTTTTGCTGCCTGCAGGGTTCAACCACAACAAAGGGCCGCAGAACAGTAAATACCTAACAAAAGAACCTACCCCACTAAAAGTGACACTGCAAGCAGCTAAAGCACTGAAAACAGTTATTTTATACGGCATGAAAATCAGCAATTTTACAAAGAAATGACTGTGAAATACATAATAGTGCTACTTCTAAAAAAAAAAAAAGAGAGAGAAAAAACTATATCAAAGTGTGCATCCTCCCCCCCAAGCAAATGCCCATCATGCAGCCCAATAGGCTTAATCTGCCATAAAGCCAAATACTTCCCAGAGGAGGTGATCGTTAGTTTGAACATTAATTTCCCTTCCCCTCTTCTTGTGTATCCATTAAGTGGAATAACAAGAAATGTTCATGGCCATAAGGTGTGTTTGATGGCAAGGAGTAAAAGAAAATGTGCAATTAAAAGATGTAAATGATAAACTGCACAACTTCTCAGCTGGCTTGACCAATATGTGGGACTTCTGGGAGATGCAGGTTTTGTTCTCCCGTGTTGAGGTCAACAAACTGCAGAGACCCAAGGATGGAAAAAGGTGGAGGGGAAGAGAGAAACTATTAATGCTCCATCTTTTCCTTGCTCGCTTAGATTTGCAGAACATGTTTCTTGAATGAGTTTGAAGCCCAACATATAAAAAGCTGACTATTTATATATTTGATTCTTTAAAAGCAATTAGGAATACAAAGCAGATGGTACGGCATTGTAGATTTCCCTTTTCATATTGCTTAAGCACTAGAGATCAATAAGTCTAATATAAACAGATGATTTCCATAGCAGGGTTTATAATTAGCTGGCACTGAATGTGTCCAAACTCTAAAATAATTAGCAGAAGCATGTGGCACACCATTAAAACCTTGTGGCTTGTCTGCATTTACATTTATAATTATTAAAGTTAATTATGATGCTTGTGGTGTGGTTCCAAGCTCCTTTACAACTTAGATTAAATATTTTTTCAGTCCTACTTTTTCTTTCAGCCCACCAAATGCCAGCACTTTCAACAAACCTCATTTCATCAAAAAGAAAAAATGGAGGTTATTCTTATAGGAATGACCTGAATATTTTCCTAACTAACACTTTTATTTTTCTAAAGGGACATGACACAGGAATTGAGTAACTCAGCATTTTGGGGGAAAAAAAATCCTGATTAGACACAATAATTCTAAGGTTGCCTAAGAAAACCTTTATACTTAAGCCTGATGTACTGTTTTAAATAAAATTCAAACAAAGAGAAACCATTTAGTAATCAGAACATCTCAATGACGTTCAAGACCTTACAGTAAAGTAAACCTTAATTTTATGTGTTCTGAACCAGAGCAAATCACTGTGAAAAAGGCAGCATGACTGGGTGTAAACATCATATATTGGGCAAGGACTTCTGAAGGTCCAGTTTGGGTTTACACATCTCTTCCCACAACCCTGGGCTACAGAAAGCTCAGTCAATCCACCTGGTCACTCACAAAAATAAATTTCATAAACATTTATCATTAAGACATTCCGTGACACATCCAGAACCCCAAAGAAGTTGCACTGTTTGCATAATGTCTTTTCTCAATTATTCATTTCCCTGCGTTTTTCTTTCCCTTAGCGTAAACAAAGCTGAATTCCACAGTGCCACAAATGTGGCCGAGTGAAACGGGATGGACGCTCTGTGCAGGAGTGACCCTGTGGGGCACGATGCTTCTGGAGGACACACCCCATGCTTCAGGGCCACCACTGTACTGGGCAGGCAAGTAAAAATAAGATTGAATTTACCAGATGATGCAAATCATCTCATCCTGTAGTATCAGGGGAGCACGACTGCGGAGAACAGCGACTCTTCTATCACACATCAACGTGTCCGTGTGGAATTCCGCAGCACAGCCTTTACTCATCTCTTGTGCCCAACACTGGGCACAGCTCAGCTGCCCCGTGGGGGGATTACACCCCAGGGGTGTGAAATGCCCACTCCTGACATGGTTCAACTCTAGAGTTGCCTGAGGAGAACTTAAAATTTCTGCAGGCAGCTCCCCCCTGCAAACCATGCAATGACACTGACACATTCTCTGCTCTCCCTGCAAGCGCAACCACCACGGGGGCAGGCACACGGGGAAGGCTTTGGGGAGCAGCAAATGCCACAAGAACCAAATAGCAGTGGGAATCGTTCCCACACGCCATTCCCAGAGAGAGCAAAACCTAAATCTTTGCATACAAGTGGTTTTGATCAGCTGCTGGAGGTTACTGGATGCAGCAGATACCTGAGAACAGGGCACAACCCTCTACCTCAGCAGTGTTAGTTTTAATTCTGGGGGTTTTTTCAATAAAAGGAAATAAAATGTTAAAGGCCTCAGAGAGGATTAAGATTAGATTTTACAGAAACAGAGCCTTCCACCTCCCAGGTGTATTTCATAGGCACAAGCACTCCCATTTCTGAAATCACCAGGTCTACCCAATTTCTACTGCAGAGAAGCCTCCCCCCCTTAATGCATTTCTGTTCTTCATATAACATGTCCATCATGAACTTCTTGGCCCTCGTTCTTGTTTCCCCTGGCTCAGGCCAGACCTGGAGATGTCTGGAATGTGACAAGGCAGTATTAGCCTGCCAACTATATTCTGTTAGCAAATTTATTTTCTTCTCCTAGACTGATGATAAAAATGTCATGGTGTGATGCTTTAGCAGGCCCAAGAGCTGCCCACCTACAGCTGCAGGGCTTGAAGAGAGCTCGGAGCCAAGAACGCCATAAGGAGAGCAGACAGCAACTCCACCAACTTTGCTCCTTCTGCATTGGTTATTCTCCTGCTAAATGATGCAATGTGACCCCCTCAGGGATTCCAAGTCTGATCATGTTTTTCTCACTATTTTTTCTTCCCTACTTCCTCCTTCTCCTTGACTAAAGCAGCCCAAACTGCTGAATTTTTCATGAAAGAGATAATATCATTGTACATAAGATAATGGCATTCAAATACATCCATCTGCTTGTTAGCTCTGACTACATCGATTGTGTTTCTTCTGAAAGAATATTTACCAAAAGGAGGGGGAAAAAAAAGGAAAGGAAAAAAAGGTTCTCTTTTGTTGCATAAAATATGCACATTTTCATAACCGAAATACAAAATCCCTTTTACATACTTTAGATAAGAGAACAAAATGAACTGAGAAATTAAGAAAAGCACCCTTGAGGTCTTGCCAGGACAAAAGTATTTCCTCCTTCCAATATTTCATTAAAAATCTAGACAGGTTTTACACTAAAACACTGTTGATTTTTTTTTTCCTTTCAGTAAACAATATCTTGTCTCAGAGGTGAAATACTGCATGCCAGTGACTGGGATTTTTACTAGCCTAAAAGTTTTCAAACGTGGTCTAGAGGATTACACCTAAGGCATCCAGTCTATCTCACTTTCCCATAAAAACTGCCCAACCTAAAGTAATTCAATTTATCATTTTATTCCTTTTTTTGGCTATTCCAACAACACAGAGTAAGACCGTAAAATATGTGATATCCAATTACTGAAAATGTGATGAAAAATTACTCTCAAAAGTAGGGCAAGCGAATATATTTACTGGATTTCAGATGCTCTAGATAAAAAGGATAGCGAGATAAAAACTGCCTATCAATTTTACACACACTGAACTGCTTCCACTTCATTTCCTATAGGTCATGTACAACCATCCCGGGTTTTGAAGTTTCATTTCAGCAAACAATATATTCTAATTGGCTTGTTTACATTTATTACCGCCACGTCCCAAACTCTGAGATGTGCTTTGTGCTCTTCCTTTGACCTGTTTAGTGCAGCAGCTCCCCTGGAGCTCCTGCCACCTTGCTGGGGATTTGAATAACTCCTGTTTAAAGAACAGCTACTGAACCAAAGGCTGCTGCCTTTCTCCCACCGCCCTGAGCACATTTCAGCGCTCGCTGCTGAAATGGCAAACACGGCAATTAAATGGAAATGACAGCAGTTGATCTGATTATTTCCTTCCCTCCAATCTCCTTTTTATTATAAGTTTGCATATTAAGGAAGCGGGAGGGAACAACCCCCCTGAACGTTCATCCCTTTGTTTGCTGGGGAGGAGGCCTGTGCGCAGCGGGCCTCTCGCAGGGATCTCTGGAGTGGGGCAAACGGGAAGAAATCCTGATGCACAGGGAACTTCCATGCTGCAAAGCCTCCAGCCCACTCCCCTGTGCGCTTCGCTCCGGGATCCCAGGAGCCGTGGCACAGGGAACTTCCATGCTGCAAAGCCTCCAGCCCACTCCCCTGTGCGCTTCGCTCCGGGATCCCAGGAGCCGTGGCACAGGGAACTTCCATGCTGCAAAGCCTCCAGCCCACTCCCCTGTGCGCTTCGCTCCGGGATCCCAGGAGCCGTGGCACAGGGAACTTCCATGCTGCAAAGCCTCCAGCCCACTCCCCCGTGCGCTTCGCTCCGGGATCCCAGGAGCCGTGGCACAGGGAACTTCCATGCTGCAAAGCCTCCAGCCCACTCCCCCGTGCGCTTCGCTCCGGGATCCCAGGAGCCGTGACGGCAGCTCTCCATTCCCTATGAACTCCCCATGCCTTCTCAGAGAGCTGTGGAAAGAAAAATGCATTCTCCTGGAGCCAGGCTTAATCACTTGCAGTGTTTCCAGAATGGAAGCTGAGCTTGTGCCTTCTCTTTTTGGCTGTTGTGGAGCTTCTTTAGCATCACACGAGGGTTCCTTCTCTTTCAGCCCAATTCGCTCTCTCCTGATTTCCACTCCATTAGCAGAGCCACACCTGCCTGAATCCTAGAATCCCACAGGCTGGACACAGGGCAGCACCACCAGTACCCAGTGCTGTCTCCAACATTACTCTCCCTGGTGGTTTCCTGAAGTGGAACTTCATCATCCCTTGGACAGGGAGAGAACGATGCCTAAATGTTCCTCAGCGACGATTTGGTTTATTTCGGAATTGAATTTAGTACAACCGCATCTAAAGAGACTGCCATTTAATCACAGATGTTCAACAAGGGCAAAATTATTCACAAGTTTGGAGTTGTGAATTATTTTTCAGCTCCATTGACCAACATGTCTCACTTTACACTGTAGTACTCCATATTAATAGCTGATGCTGCGTTTCCCAAATGATGGCATCTGTGTGGCAACCAGGGAGCGATTTTTCCTGGACAAATGCCTCTCCTTTCTCTGACTTCTGATCTGCTGCCTGTCGTAAGTTTGCTGTGCAACAGACTGTGGGAGCTTTGTGTCCTAAATACAGAGGACATGTCCAGTCCAGCAAAATAATGCTATTATAATAATAATTGCTTCAATACTGTTTGTGCAATCTCTTTGCAAAATCTTGTTATTTGTGATTCTTATCCTACAACTCGATATGCATAATAGCTCGAAGGTGCTGCTGATGGAATTTTTCCAGCTCTTTGATGTGCCAGCAATGACTTGTCCATGTTTCACAGCCACAGACTAATGTGGAAATTACTACAGCAAAATAAACACTAAGTCTGGTATTCTGTGGGATACCATGCATGTGTCAATTTATGATGCAATCTCACATGCAAAACGTGTATTTTTAATTCTGCACATGATTTCTTAGACATCCGATAGTCTCTTAAAAATAAATTAAATCCATTACCCACACTAATACGCCGGTTCTATATCTTGCAGATGCTTTTCCAGCTCTGGACTAGTGCACAACCTTGCTTTTCTTCTGACTGACGATAAATCTGTGGACTTCAGCTGCCACAGCAAATTTGTTGGTCGTGAACTAGAGGTCTTCTATAGTGTGTGCAACGAAAGCACAACCACCTGCGCAAAGGAGTTCACATATAACCTTCTCCTTCAGTGCTGTGGAGGCCTTCAATCTGCTCAGGTTAAAGAGCTTGCCAGATGTTCAAAATTTAATAAATATTCCTGGCATCATGTCTCTAGTGGCATCATCAATCATTACTACAAAGAACAGTCCAAAGAACAGTCTGTGCCAAAATATACCTTTGCTTGACTCCTTTTGCTATTACAAATGGATCCAACAGAGTGCCAGCCCCAGCCTCTATCCAGCACACCATTGTGCGGATGACGGATAATTTCACAAACTTTTCTGGACATCCAGGAGTTGGGAAATATTGCCAATAATTTTCACAGAGCTGGAAGTCTGAGAGCATCAAAAGCATTGCTAAGGTCAATGGAGACTTGTTACATGGCCGTGTGTTTTGCTCTGTGTGTTTTTTATTGAAAACAGCTACTATCACATCCTAGCCCCCTCTTGGATAATGGGCATCACCCTAATATCTGGAACCCCTGGATCATATTCAGTCAGCACTTGTCCTTTTCCTGAAATTGGAATTGCTATAGAAACATCTTTATTTGTATACCAGAGTGCTGGAAGATAAAGGGGTATTTGACATTCACAGCCTAAGGGCGTGTAGCTTAGGCATGTGAAGATGATGATATGCATCTGTTCCCAGAGGAATTAGGACTCCCAAATTCTTACACATTTTTTTTTTAAATTTCCATTTTAAATATTATTTATCTACGTTCCTCCTCAAATTTATTTAAAGTTAATTTTTCTACGTTATAAAAGGGCCAAACACAACTGTAAGGAGATTAGAACAGCTGAGTGAGGCCTTGCTGAGGTAAATTTTGGTCTTTTTTACAGAGAATTTAGGACATTTGTTTTTCCGAAGTACATGGAGTGAGTCTTAACATGGCTTTACAGTACTTGACATCTTAATTCCCTACACTTTTTTCTCCTCAATTTGATAATCTCCCTCCTGTTGAGATCATTATATGGACTATTTTTAGTTTCTGAAGGACTCCTGTCCCACTTTCAATGCAAGTATATAACTGAAAAAATCAACAAGAATTATATTTAACAAATACAGAGGAGAAAGGGAATTGCCTCCTGCTCCAAGACCAAGCTATCCAATGGAAGTATTGGTTTAGTGGAAGCAGAGGTGAAATGAGCCCTTTCAGCAGTTCAGAATCATCAGACACATCTCTTCATGTTTGTCTGTTCTCAGCTTCAACCAAGAATTGTTTAAATAGCAGTAAGGAAGCCTGAATCACTTATGTGCTTGACTGCTTTTGCCTCACATCGCTCTGCATTAGCAAGTACCCACTAAAGTCAAAAAGTCAACATTTAAGTTACCCTTTTAGCTACTGTGCAAGAACAGAAGTGCTGCACCTTTTCTACAGGTTGGTTTTCCCAAAAGCAAAGAGGGACATGGAACTCCTCATCCTGCTGCCAAATCACAGTCTCAAAAGTCTTTAAAAATCCTAATTGGGAAGTACTGGGCCACTGTGCCCTGTTCAAGGTCTTAGACTGGGCATTAGCCACATCTCCAGGGCTGATGATGGAGTCCCACAAGTAAAACTAGCGTGTCTTGGGCTCCACAAGGAGTGGAGCTTCAGTTTTAACGGGAGGCGCTGAAACCTGTCTGTAGGGCTGAGCCAGCATCAAGAAAATATTCAAATCTCTCAGTTTAGATGTATCCAAAGTACATAAAGGCAAGTTGTGCATCAGAGAGAGGGATCAAGGCTTTCTTGGAATGGAGAGAGGACAGGCACATGTCTGAAGAGAGTTCTGTCTTACAGGTTGATGTTCTTTCCCTTCTCATTTATGTCATAAAATGATGTTATCTGTTTTTAATTTGTTTGTGCATCCACTCATTCAGTACAGAGAATTCATACTCGGCCACTACTGACTGTATGGACAGTTGCTCTGCATAGACAAAACCCTTCCCAGAGTTCCCTTATCCCCACGGGTAAAGGTGTGCTCCTCAGACAGCTGCAGGATATTCTGTTGACAGGATTTGGCTTTCCTGGATGCCAGCCAGCTTGCTGACATCTTCCTCGACTAAAGGACAATTTGTTGATCAGGGGCTCAGTAGTGTTCGGAAGATTTTGGCACGGGCAGCAGGTTAGGTATGTATGTGCAGGGCCAGCAGCACACAGTCAGCAAGATTCACCTTCCTCACTGCTTTGGTGGGGCTGAGCAAACAGGTTGTCAGCCCCTTGACAACCTTTAGGTTGTCTCAGACCCCATGGAGTACAAACACTTGGCAATTCTTTGCATTCTTGCAAATGCGCGCCCCCACTTGCAGCTGCCACTCGTGCTCCCGGGAGCTTCTGCACACACCCTTGGAGCCACAGGCATGAGAGACAGAAGGACCCACTGACTATCCAAGGGAAAATCTTCTGCAACTTAGCTCAGTGATTTTACACAAAAAATCTCCTATCAAACAGTGTAGTTTTGGGTTTGCCTAGAGCATTGCTTTCAGAAAAGTGTTCAGTATCATTTAAGGACTCAAAGGGGTGGATAATGCTCCACATCTTTTGGGTAATCATTTCCAGTATTATTTTCAGTGTTCCACTAAAGATCAGCCTGGCCCACACAATGCAGCAGATTTCCCAAGAGCAGGTTGTAGCCAGCTGTAACTGGAGTTGATATATCATGCCATATTTGCCCAGCAGAATCTCAGATGGTTGCACAAGACAGAAACTGAGGTTCTGCACATTAATCTGATCTCTGAAAGTCCACAGGTCCAGGTAACATGTTGACTTGGAAACAGAGACCCTCTCAGCTGACACTTCTACTGGATATTCTTTGTAACGAAACTTTATCATGCAATTTCCCTTTTCTGACTGTATTTCTCAAACATCATTATTGCTGAGCATTGAGTTTGTTAAATGCTTACACCAATAGCAGGGGCAAGATTTCTTAGGAAGATAAAAATGTTTCTTCTTTTAGTGCTTAATTAGAAATTAGACATACTTTAAGGAAATGTAAATGACAGCTCTGGAATCCTGTGTCACACAGGAGGCAGGGAGCTGAATTAGCACATTAAGTGGGACAGCCCCGTTGCTCAAGAGGCAGGGACGCGTTAGAACACAGCACTGCAGAATGTAACACACACAGCAACCTCACCTTTGCATGGGAATGGGCCCGAGCCAACATTACAGAGCTTGCCTGGCTAACATTAGAAACTCATATCCATTTTTACATAAGTGACCTAATTATAAGAGGTGTTATAAGGTAGGTGACTCAAAACACGGCCTCTTGAAAAATCAAGTATTAATTCATTGTAGTAGTTCTACCCTTAAATGTTATCTTTACTCTCCATAACCACCATTCAAGCACAGAAGCATTTACACTAGAACTTACTCCATGGGACAAACTCAGCAGCAAAACCCAAACTAAATGTTCCACTTGCCATGTGGCTGTCAGAGAGGAAATAATTCAGGGAGGAGAAGGGAGAGAAAATAGGAAGGACATGTAGGAATATTAGCAAGACTTCCTTTAAAAGCGAAGTTCCTAAGAGCTAACCACAGCTTTAAGGAAAGCTGTTACTTTGCCTCAAAAGAGAACTTTGGTGAACTATGCTGGATAAAATTATGGAGGTTATTATGCCTGTAGCCTCCTTGCTGTGCGTTCTTCCACAGAAGTGCTCACACCTGCTGTGCGTGGCCAAATAACATGAATTAAAAATGCTGCACAGCGACGAAGTTGGGTTTCAGATGAAAATGCCTCAGAACTGGTCAGCTATTAACACCTCGGGATCTCCAGTGGTCCCAATCCCTGCGTCTCTCCAGGCTGCTGATAATACAATGCAACCAGAAAAAAAAGTATTTTTAACTTCCAGGTACACCTGAAGCCAAGCTGGAATCACTAGGATCTCCAGCCTCCAAAGGCTGAGTGATACCACCCAAACCCAGTATCTGGAGCAGGAAAAGGCCTAGAGCCATAATTTCTCCTCCCAGCCCCCAGAGCACAGCACATTGGCCCATCTGCCTTAGATATAAAGCACATGTTCCAAGCCCGTGTTTGCCATGACAGCCATGAAATCCCCAGCCATTTTGCAGGAGCCATTATCCTTGGGGATAATAAAATTCTGTAAGACAACAAACATAGGAGGTACCGATGCCAGGTCAGGAAAGAACTGTTTTATGGGGAGCTGTATATTAGTTTTAGGACAGGGCTACTGGCAGCCAGTGCCCTAAATTATGTCTGGGAGACACGTGAAGTGAGACAAGTGGAATGGACAATAAATGCCAAGTGCCGCAGGCAAGGTTTATGGGGCCAACACTGGTTTAACATTTGGGCAAATGTCTTAGACACGCTAATTTTCTGCTTCTCCCTCGGACTGAAATGACCAATTAGCTGTAACCCACCCAGCCCAAATTTAACATATCAGGTATGGAATCCTCATGGAATCCTGCTCGTGATCAATTCTGTGGGTAAACGTTCCCCAAAACACCAAGTTACTCTGAATAACAAGTAAATACAGCAGAATTGCAAACCGCTCACAGACATTCTGTCAAGGAAATTAATTGCTCAGTTCTACTTTATTAGGAGACCTTTATGGTCATGGGCAAGCCTGCCTTGCTAAAATCCTTTGATCACTCTTAATACTGGAAGTCCTCTTTTGTGAGGCTAACTTAATACTGTTGTATTCATGCAGCTTAATCTGAGTAGGTGCTAAGTGCTTTGCCAGCCGAGGAGTTGCAGAGCATGGAGGAGAGATCATTCTATTTATTCAATTTTATTCCATTCAATAGTCTGGACTTCTTTGTTTACATGATAAATTTCTTAGCTGTCATTTTTTTTCCCCTCTCAGTTTTATGTATTATACTATGTTCTGTCATTGTGTTTTTCTGTTTCTCTTTATCAAAAATCGCAGTCATTTCAAAAAAGCTGATCTTAAATGTTTTCTGCTTCAAAATTAGCTGTTGCCTAAGCAATCACACATGCAGGTCAAAGTTTAAAGGCTGATCCTACATCCAGAGAATTCAATACCAAGAGTCTATTTGAGACCAAAGAGAAAGAAACGCAGATCCGAGACTGTGACTTGCCTTTTCAAACTTATCCACTGCAACACAAATGTAAACAAACTAGTCTATACATTAAAAACAAAAAAGGAAGAAAGGGGGGAAAATGGTAAGCCCTGATCTTGTTACAAGACATCATCCAAGCCCAGCAGGCACAGAAAGGAAAAGTCTTCAAGGGGAATCCTGGACCTGGTAAAGCCAATTTAAATAAAGCCAAGATTTCACCAAGAGACCTCTCTCTTAGTGATTTCAATTTCTAATGCTTCAAAATGAATTGGAAAGATACTTTAGGAAAAACAACAGAAAGAGCAAAATGTTTCCTTCAGGAAAATGCGAGGGTCAGTCCTGCAGCTTTGCTTTAATTGTGCTCCTCTTGAGATAAGAATCTCTTCAGGGTGTAAATTGCCTTGCACTCCCTGCATGTGTAATGTCCAAGAAGTGCCGGGAAAGGCTTGCAGTCTTAATGGAGGAAGAAAACATGCAGAAGTTAATTTTTATCCACATCACAAACTTTCTCTGTGCCTTCCATGAATTAGGATATACAAGCAGAAAGCGAAGTAGCAATTTAAAAAATCAGTGTAAATATTTTATCCAGAATTGAGGTAACTCATACACCCCAAACAAGGAAGTTTCACCTTTGTTCAGATAAAATCTGAAATCCTCTTTGTTATTCTCAGAAATATGATCAAATGAACCACAAGTGCCACATGTGGGTGGTGAAGAGGGGCAGTGTCTAACTAAGGGGATTGCTGAGGTCATACAAATGATGGGAGCACTTTAAGTGCTTCTTTCTCAGGAGTCACAGTGACATTCCTGGCTTTTTTTTTTTTTTTTTTTTTTTAATTTTATCTTACCGGATTTGCTATTTTCCCTTCCTTCTACTAGCCCTAATCAATGCTGCAGGTCAGGTTGAAAGAATGGACAGCCCTAGAGCCACATACATTTAAACCACTTTGATGCAAATATTGATCCAGGAGCATAGACATGTGGAGGTGCCGCTTTTTTTAATGGACGAGCTTCCCCCTCCTTCCCTTCCAGGTTTGCACTTCATGAGATAAAACAGAAGTGTCTGCCCAAGAGCAGGAATGAATACATGAATTAACAGATCCAAAGATAGACCAGGCGCAACGATAAATTCTGTTCAACCCAGAAAGCAAGATGCCATCTGCATGAAGTGCATTTCATGGCCTTGCTTCCTCCAGCGCTTCCATTCCTCCATTCACACTTCCGAGGCGGGGTGCTTTGGCAGCAACGTGTGCGGCGGTGGGAGAGCAGTGGTGCTTCGTGTCAGCACGAACGGGGCTGCTGACACAGAGTCCACCACAGCCCCATGCTTAATTCCCATGTACACAAGCCTATCAAAGCATTTTATTAGAAAGCCACTGTCCACGGCTTATATTTAGAAACAGAGAGCGAGTCCAAGCTGCAATCCAAAGACGAGATCAAGGGGAGGAAAGAATTCTAAGGACCGCTTTGAAATTCAACACTAAAAAGATCTGACATTCTTCTATCTGTAGGCATTTTTAGGCTGGACTGAAAATAAAAAGAAAACCTGTTTGTACAGAGAAAGCTTGCCTGGCCCTGTGCCAAGACAGGAAGTCTATCAAAGCTGGGCAGTGTTTGAAAGCAACAGAATACCAGAACCAAAAAAAGAAAAGGGGGGTGTGAGGGTGAGAGAAACTAGAATGAAAAGACTTACTTCCACGTTGACTTTTTTGCTGTTTTTCAGATGGTTGCGCACGGTTGTTGATAACTACACCCCTCCCTGTTTATTCAACTCGAGTTTTCCCTGGGCATGGCCTGACTTCCAGGTGACTGCTGCACAACCACGACGCGGACACGAGCGTCTGGATCCACATATTGGGATGAATCAATCCACTTCTAAGCAGAACTACCCGATTCTCACGGGATAAATCAGGCTGGGTGGTGAACAGCACGTGTAGAGGAGTCTCCCTGTGAGTTTATCAGGGATGTTAAGGACTAAAGTTAATCCCAATGGGTCAGAGGTGCATCTGTTGTGTGGTGGAGAGCCATTCACCAGACACGTTCACAACACACACAGGCACACAGTTATAGCAACTCAGGGAATGCTGGCTCCCAGCCTTTGACCTTGGAAGAACATTAATTCTTAACAGACATCATCCGTTTTTTTAACTTCTTTAATATTTTCCCCCCTTTTTTTCTATTTTTTTCCCGAATTTCTGGCTATAATATATTCAGGTACAAATGGTGCTGTCATCTCGAGCTACAAGTTAGAAAGTTATTACTTTTAATATGCCACTACCTTAGGCCTCTACTGTTATGTAAAAGAAAAATAACCTTGTGTGACAGTTTAACATTGATCGATGTGCCTGCCAAATGCAAAGAGATAAATAAGCAGGTGATGAATAAACAGCACTTCAAGTAAAGACATTACGCTGCATGCATAAAACGACGCCAGGCACCTAGGAGCTGTGGGTGGCCGAAGGTTGGCCATTTCATGCCCACTCACTAAAGCAGACTTAATCGCTTCCAATATTTTCTGTTAAAAAGCACGCTTAATGAGCCAATTTCACAAGCCCAGAGAAACTGATTATTATCTCCGAGTTCCAACTGAGTTGGTTGTTTTCCAAGAGCCGGTTTTTCCTTGACGGGATAAAAACCTTTCAGAAAAAAAAAAAAAGA
>VWZT01012046.1:512798-528672 GCA_013397055.1 Pachycephala philippinensis
AAAAAGTGAACTGTTGTTGGGTTCTAAATCAGAAGCCAAGTTAATTATTTTTTATGAATATTCATAGGAAACTTGTACAATTTCCAAACTAGGCCTTCAATTACTAATCAGTTAACTAATAACTGGTATGACTACTTCTTCTCAGGAAAACCTGATTTTAAAAGTAAATAGACAAGGACACAGAAATGGTTTTAAAATGAGAGGACTGTTGCAAGCTGGATTGTGGAAATCCACCATTTCCATCATGGATGAAGAGCATGTTGAAGGATGCAAGAGACCTTGCAGACCAGATACAGAACCTGCCAGGTTCCAGGCAGTGGAAATGCTTTAAGGCATTCATCAAAAAATTAAAATGATGCAAGACTCTGTTGTGTGTTTCCCAAGTGCACAGAACTGGGTGCTCTCACGGACGAAGCACCAGCTCTTCTCAGGGAACTCTGAGTTCCTCACTCCATTCCATAGGTGCTGACCTACTAACTAGTGCACCTTCCATAAAATCCTAGGAACACATTCCATTTGTTGTCTTAAACTCGTGCTTTCTCTAGAAAGGCAGCTGGGAGAGAGACTGCAGACTGACACATTAGGAGCTGTTGAGATTTCATCAGAAACTCAGTTCTGCTGTGGACTTTTCTAACCCCCTTCCTTACTCACAAACCAACATTAAAGGCCAATGCCCAACTCTTCCTTCTCCTTATGACTTGCACAGAGGCTAAATAAATCAAGATACTTCTGCCAATACATGGCAGATTTATTTATTTGAGATTAAATCCTTGGAAGATATTTAGATCTCTAATATCTACTGAAATCTGAATGCCCAAACATCTTTGAGGACTTGGGCCTTAGCAAGAAGGAATATTCTGCTAAAGAGAATGTGCTAAGCGAGTATTTGTGTGGTCAGCGTTAGTCCTGTGAATTTAAGAGGCCTCCCCTTTTATTTTGCCAGCTTAAATCAGATTTTGATTGGTTTCTGACCCAACCAAGAGACAGATTTGATGAAATAAGACTGGCCAAACTCACTTTAGGACAAAGGTTGATTTGATAATCATAATTGCATTTCTACTGTATCTATTTTCTTAAGTGTTAGTAGATTTATTGGACTTTTCCTGTATAACCTATGGCTGATTTGCAGCTTCCTTGGTAATTTCTTAGTAGGCAGTAGCAATTTCTTATATCTTCAGTAATGTCTTGAATGTACATTTTTTATATTAATGATCTCACCAGGAGAAAAAGTGTACTGTGAATGCATGATGGCCATATGGAAAAGACAATGAAGTTTAGTAATTAAAACTGAAAAGGGAAAGAACTATGCAGTAATTAGAACACTGATTAATCAGCTGATAATTTTATCTTGATTAATGCTGCTGATTTTCCTCTTCTTATTGACCTAGGAAAGGTAGGTTTAGACCAATTAAATATAAATTATTCCCTTTTTTCACATTCCAGGCAGCTTCCAGTGTTCTAAGTCATACTACACTTAAGATACAGCACTGAATTGCTCTTACTAAATTGGGCAGCTCAACAAAAGGTAAAATAAGGTTTATGTTCCAAACATGCTGATGCTTTTATCTAAGGCAGAATCGGACAGAATTGGTTATTTCACTATTATCTGGGGGATATTAAAATTAGATTAAATTGCAGTAGAAAAAAATAGAAGACTTCGCCTGTTTTAAACCCATAACAGTAGGAAAACTAAAAGGATCCATTCATTTTATTCGGCCCAAGATATGGATGCATAACGTAGTCCTGGAGCTTAAAGAAAAGGTTCTATATTAATGCTCAAATTTCCCTTCATGTGCAGAACTTTATTATTCAGGGGGGGAAAGTGTTGCCGGTACCGATCTCACTCGGGTGCCTGTTCACAGACCATAAACAACAACACCTATTCTTGTTTTCCCATGCACAGTTCAGGGATTACAGCTACTTATTTTAAATCCTGGAACAGGGAAAGGAATGTTACATACAGCCTCATTCCCTCGCACCGATACGTGAGTCAGGGTGTTTCCTGGTGGGAGATACCAGCGCTCCACACTCACAGAACCCTTGTGCATGTTAAAGATCCCGCTCCTTCTCCGAGCTAAATACCTGGCAAGCACAGAAAAGCTCACAAGCAGGTGTCCTAATGCTGGAAATGCAGATGGAAAACGCTGCTTGCTAGGTGTTGCCTTGACTTGCTGTGGGAGGCAAACACTGCAGTGGGTGGAAAACAAACCCCTGCCCCTCCTTCGGGGCTCACCTGCGATCCCACTCACTCCAGTTCCTGCAGTTTTGTGTACTGGAGCAGACTAAGATCCGCAAGAGCGTGGAAAGGTAAATCACACAGGAACTCTAACCCCACACTCCGGTGTGTTGCTTCTTGGCTGCTTTGTCTTTGCTGGATTTTTGGGGGGCAGAGCAAAGACACATCTGTGTATGATACCAAAAATCCCTTTTAGGGAGCAAGAGGAACCCCACAGAGCCCGAGTTAAGCATTTCAGCTGACAAAGGATTCATCTTTATCCCTCATCTGCACTATTCATTCAGTTATCCTTATTGTGAAACAAAAGAGCAGGTAGAATGAAATATTGCAAAGAAATTATCCAATTGATTAACACTTCCTTTCTTTCCCTGCAGTTTCATTAAAGCAAACCTTTCCCACTATTTGTGCAACATGAATCTAATTCTGCAAGTCAGTTTTCAAGTGTCTTTGACCACTCATAAATATCACGTGGCTCTGTTTTCTCTCTTGGATGGAGTAACTCTGCAGGGCATAATGAATTAATAAAAAAATAATGACCATGCCATAGGAAATGTTTTGTTGGGATATAAATAACTTGTTAACAAGCACATACAGGTGTGCATAAGAAAAATACGTGTTCCTGAAGGAGAAGTAGCCAAACAAAGAACAGGAAGAAACCGAAACAGCACTGGAGAGTTCTTGCATTATTAGATCAACCCAGTTTGTTCATATCTCTTATTACCAACAGAAATGGCACTTCTGTGTCCTGTGGTCAGGGAACAAAATAAAGGATGCCCTAAGTTTGAACCAAATCAGGTAAGTGGAACTGATGGATTAATCTCAGGATAGCAAACCATTGTGTCACCACTCCAACCCCAAATCTGGCTGATTGTACAATAAAAAGTGCTTATTTTTGTAACTGATTGCCTTTATGTTCACAATAATCCAAACTTTTCAGATTTTTAGGTATTCTAAAGGCTAATTATGACAATATAGGTGAACGAAACACCATGAGGAATCTTATCCTGCAATACATTTGCTCTATGGCTAAACAAAAAACTTTCAGTTTCCCCTTTCAGAGATCTAAATTCCATAGGCACAAAATTAAGAAATGAGGGAGGGTGGACATCAGCCTGGGATAAATTTTCACAGCTAACCAAAGAAAAATAAATATCCCATTAATTCCATTTCCCAGATGTCACATTTTATCCTGGCTACGCTTGGGCTGTTCTGCTCTGGTTCTAAGCTTTTGGGGAAAGGAATGTGCATTGCCAAACGTAGGCTGGGCTTATTTAGGAAGGGACAAAGGTTGATGTTTTCAAATCAAGGTGCCTGAGGTACAGCTCTAAAAGGTGCATTTTCAACTGTGCATGTGTGGTGTCCCTTAAAAGTATCAATCATCTGCCAATTCTTGGGCATCTCAGAGTTCAGTGTTTTTCAAACCAGGTCACTCCATCTCAGTACGGATTTTCCAGCTAAATTTTAGGCATCGCAGTTTGAAAGGGAGCTGGACTGTGCTGAACTAGCTGGAAGCACATCTAACTGGGAACATGTTGTCTGTTCAACCACAGAAGTTGCAAAACAAAAGGAAGCCAAGAATCTGAGAAACAGTAACATAAATAATTTTCAACTACAGCCATGCAACTGCTGTCGAATGACAATTTTCTTGGAAAAAAAATGGTAGCTCAAGAGATGCAAAATATGAATTCAGCTAAAAGTAAGGCAGAATCCACGAGAAGCAAACAGCACATCCCCATTCCTTATAATCCCATTTGTGCATGAACCAAACAATAGAGTGGAAGGAACAATAAGAGAGACCCTGCACATATTCTTACTCATTGGAAAGCTTTTGTATGTGACTGAGGAGCGGAATATAATTATATATAATTAAGCATAACTAGTATCCTAGCTTTTAAGTACAACTATATACTAGTAATATCACAAATTGTTAGGATTCCACCAAGAAAAGGGAAAAAATTCAGTGACTAGACAGACTATGTCTGATAGTTTGAAGAAATGCACTGTGCACAGTGAAGTGTTCATTTTTATATCAATTTTTCCACAAATATTTTCAACAAAATGACTCAATATTGTAGAATTTTAATATAAACTGAGATTTCTAAGATTGATTATTGGTGCTGTTTTATAAATCAGCACAGTAATACCAACTTCATTTAACAGAAGCATGTTTCAGGATCACAAATGAAAGGAAAACCAAGCTATTGCTGTTCCAAATAGCTTTAGGTGCCTCGAAACCTAATTACATAGATATAGGCAAAGGGCTAAAAAATAGAACAAATTTCATAAACGGGGAAGATGTAAATTACCAGGGCTGACACTTTTAATTTTAATTAATAATCGAGGACTTGCCTGAAATTTCACAACTTTGGTTCAGAAAAATCAAGACATTTTATCTCAAGCTCATGCTAATGGTCTTGCTTTGGATAACATTCTAATTAATTTACACCAGTGAGAAGCTCTTAGGTAAAGAAGCTGCTCAGGGGTTTCAGCACAATCACCAGCAATAAAAACATTGCTGAGTTAAGAGCAAGAGGATGGAGCTGAACTTGATGGCAGGATGCACTGACACACAAGTTAGAGGTAAATTCCACTTCAAATTAACAAGGACCACAGCAAAACGAAGGGAATGTAACAGATTGGAAAGGATGGAGCGAGAAACCTACAGAAAAACACCCAAAATGCTAACAAGGAAGGTATTTAGAGCTCAGAATGAACGGCAAGAAATTTTCTATTAACAACACTGTACAAAAAGTAAATAACCATCTGATTTACCAAACCTGGAAGACAAACACAAAGACAGAAGCAACCACACCAAAGTCTGATACAAAATTATTTTAAAAATCATCCAAACACACACTGTTAAGGTCGATGATACTCAATAAAAAACTTTCTTAGAAGGAAAATGAAAGTGAGGAGGCTACTCATTATGTCTGATTTGTTACTAAGATCACAACACGCTACATGTACAACTGAAATTATGAGGGGAAGTTTATGGATAGAGTCAAGACCAAACATTGCTCCAAAGCCATGCAAAAGCCAACAAGAAGGCCCAGGCTCTAGCCCTGGAAATCCAGCTGAGCTCCTCTGAATTTTACCAGACACGGCACAGAGGCTACTTTGTTTAGCTAAAAAAGTGCCTCAAAGTAATGAAAAGTCTGTGTAATCAGCAAAGAAAACACTGAAGTTCATTTCATTACCTGGTTGATAAACTAGAGAGAGTAAAAACAACATTGTAAGTCGAACAAACATAACAAATATTCTAAAATAAGGATGAGAAATGCCTGTAGAAAAATCAGGAGTACCATACCAGCAACTTATCACGAACAGTATCAGTCAGATCCACTCAATGCCTGTTATTGTACAGAAATTAAAAATCCCTAAGTGAAACCTTCCCGGGGAAGCCAAGTCATCAACGTTACCCAACTCTGCCATGTACCACACCATTTTTTCATCATTTCATCACTTGTGCAATTCCATACAAAACAATGTTCAGTGTTAGCAGCTCCAGTGATAAAATGAGCACATCTGAACAAAGAATCAGCAGAACCGAGGAGACAAGGCTAGAAAAATTAAAAGGTGATGATTTAATCTGAGGGAGATTCAGCACTTAAACAAAATAATCGGTGATCTCAACATCTTGTTGCCAGTTATCTGAGGCACAGGCTCCCAGATCCCAATCTTGTGCCAAGAATTCAATGCAGCAAATGATGGAGAGATATGGTAAAAAAGGAACATGTTCATAGAGCAGCTACGAAATCCATCTCCTAACGCTCCAAAGAGTACCAGAGCCAGCGGGGTGTCCAGAGGGTCTCCAAGACAGTGAACAAACCTCACTGGGAAGGGATGCTCCACGTTTGAAGGAGTTACAGGGAGAGACCTCCAAAGGCCCAGAACTACAGGTCGTTTCAGTGGAGCACAGTGCTCCCAACTCCCATTTAAGAGGTGCCCAGCAGGAGAAGTCACCCCCTGTGGTTCAGCGATAGCAAATCGGTCCCGTTTGAAGAAGACCCACTTAACTAAGTTGTGTCAACCTCTAGGTTTCAACCAACCTCCACTTTCACATGCACACGAAGATATTGCTTGCTCATGTAAAACTGTGTTCAGCTAACTTAAAAAAACTCTCCCTCTCCCACCCAACAGAGAATAACTTGCCAGTCCCACTTCAAGTCTTGGCCGGTTTTTAGACTTGAAAAATCGCATTCCTAAACAATATAACATTACAGAACAATTCTCTTGCAGAAGAAACAAACTACACCTCACACCTCTCAACAAATGCATTCGGCATTTCCTTCCTAATATTTCTGGTGGTTCAGAGCTTTCAACAAATGGCACTATTTATGCTTTTCCCCTACTGTTCAAGCAGCCCAAGTTCTTCACTCCCAGCATCAATGAAGACTCCTCTGGAGTCCCATCAGAATTTTTTTTCCAAACCTGTAGCTCCCAGCTAACTGAACACGCTGTCAATTCTCTACAAAGCTTCACCTTCTCTTTCCAGCAATTTTTTTTCCTCCCAGTCTCAGCAACCCACAATTCCACACCCGGGCATACTTGTATTTCTTCTCAGAGAAGCCATGATTGCCCTTGGTCAAAATTATTCTGTACTTTTCTGCAGCCCCAACAGCACTTTTCACAGTCGGGATTATTCTCCACATTGTTGTCTGCAGTCAAAGTCACTCAAAAATTCCTATGGTCCCAGCAGCACTAAAAATACATAACAGCCTCCTTACAATAATGGCTGTGAATCACAGCATTCCTCAGCTGACATAAGTAGTTAAAATAGTTTTAAAAAAAGTTAAAATAAAACTTTTTAAAAGTTCAAGTGAAAAATGAAAAAAGGTTGAAAAGGACTCCCCTACCGTCTAACAATATTAAAGTCTGCCTCAAATTTACAAACGTACTCAGCAACATCAAACGCGCCGGCTTCAAACACACGCGGCAGCTTCAAACCTGGCAGCTTCAAATGCGGCAGCTTCAAACACACGCGGCAGCTTCAAACGCGGCAGCTTCAAACACTTTTGTGGCAGCCATCTTGCACACGCTCAAAAGAGCACAACCTTAGAAACCTTAGGCAGGCACCTTATCCACGAGGCTACACAGAGGCTTTGTTACAAAAAAGAATTATTGGAATTTGCAGACGTTAAATTAGCCCGTAGAGGGAGCTCACACCGTCCCATAAATGTACAATAATTGGAACATACTGTAATTTAAAACATTTTCTCTATTAAGCTCTCTGTAGAGAGGCTACAGAGGTCAAAGTAGAGCATTCCTTACTTCACACCAACCTCTGTGAGCCCATAAAATTTCATTCAAATTAGACTCCATTGACCACGTATTTTGTAGCTCCAACAAACAGAAGAAGAAGTGTTTGGCCATGTATTCGCCACAACAAGCACGGCTTCTCCTAATCATCATTTGCTCCTGATGTTGGAAGAAGAAAGTCTATGTCGGAACGGGAGGAGAACAAAGAGCCGCCGGTCAGAATTGTCATGGCAATGCCCTCGATCTCCCCACACGTTCCTTCTGTTCAGGCAGCGATGGTAGTGCTCTTTTTATAACTTGACTAGAGCTGCTCTGGCGTCTCTCAGGTTTCTGTGCTCCATGCAGTGCTTTCAAAGACTATTATAATAGTGTGTTTGATATTCAAAGGTTGACGATGGAAATTGTTACCTACTGGACGTTCTTTAATGAAGCCACAAGTAAACAATGACCCAAATTCCTCTGGAAACGTGGAACAGAACGACTACTCTACAGAAGAACACGTACAATAAATGTGAAGGGAAAAGGAATTTTCTAATTCCATGTCACAAAAGCTACGCTGGAGAGAAAGCCATACCCTTAGCTGGAAAGGTTCTGAACACATATATTGATTTACATCACGCAAACCGAAACAGCAGAGCCCACTTAGTCCTTACAAAAGAGGTTGCCTTCCCTCAGCCTGAATGCACAATAGAGCAAAACAATGTGCAAGGAAATAAGAAAAAGTGTTAGCAAAGAAAGGTTTTGTTTGATTTAACATAATCTGGGACATTCTAAGCATTGCACAGATTGATGAGAATTCAATATTAAGTTGTATTTTCTACACCATAACGAAGACGGCAACCATTTCCTTCTTGTGTTGGCTTTAGAAATGCAGGTGCCTACATCTTTTAGAGACTTGGTGCCTCCCATTTTGCAACAGTAATTTTTTACACTGTTTTAATTTTATTAGGCAAAATATGATTGTTCTGAGAGCCACATACTCAAATCATCAAGAGCCATGAAGTAAAAGAATATTAATATGACATATCAGAGCAGGAACAGCCTGTTTGCTTAAAGCTTTCTCCAGCATCCATATAAATCTGTCTAGACTGTCTCACCAGCACTCAGCGAGATCATATGCTTTGTTTTCAGCCCATGCATCTCATCTCCCCCAAAGCCAGAAGTCAACTTCATGTTCTCTAACTAAAGCAAACCAAACCACCCATCTCCACCTCTTTTTCCCCCAGTATTATACAATACTGACATCCACCATTTTAATTAATACAAATTCTAGCACCTCCAACTTTCAAATCCCAAACTGAAGAGCCTGTGTTATACCCTCTCTTTCAGCCCTTGCTCACCCAGTTGCCTCATAGACTTGTCAAGGCTCTGACCCAGCAACACCCTTTCTTCAGCTTTAAACAGGAGATTAATCCAGCTGAATGCAGTCAATTGAGAATGTGCTTTTGTGGTTTCTTGGAGTGAAGAAAGAGTGAACTCTACACGAGAGTTGCAAATCAGAAATCTTCTTAAAAATAGATTATTTAATAAAGCTGTAACAAAAATTGGGAGATCCATATCTCAAGGTGTATAGCGACAGAGAAAGCTCAGCCATTAATTCTAGCCAGAAAAACACCAAGTACTTCTCACAAACACAGACTTTTATCTACAGACTTGGAAACTTTGGGTGCCTGCAGATCTGGGCTGACAATCCAGAGAGAAGGAGACCTTTAATGCAATCCAAAATACATTTCTCAGGTATAAAATTAGTATTTCCTACTGTATTTTCAGCATTCCTGCCTCCACCCCTCTGTGAAATCAGAAGGTGCAGAGCTAAGAAAAATGCAAAAGTAATTTAAAAACACACAAGGCTTTTTTCCCCCCTACTTTTGAAAAGCTCTAATTAAGGATTGGCTCCAGTTTTAGCTGTAGGTCTGCGTGAATAGTCGCTACACAACTGGTTCATTCATCGTTACTGATCTAGTGCAGAGCCTCACCCACGGGTGCAAATATCAAGTTTTGGGAGCTGATCCTCTCCTCTTCTCACAGAACTTGCATGAAGGGCTATACATTTGATTCCTCGTAAACTCACATAAAGAAGAAATCCACTTAGGTATGCTGGTTAATTTTACCCCTCTAGATTTATGTCTATCTAAATTTGATTTCTTGCTTAGTAACACAACCTCATTCAATTTCTCCTTTGAAGTGGTTATGTAGAACTTGAGTTTAATGCACTAAATGAAAAATATTCCCACCTTTATACCGTTAAGCAGCTATAAGAAGAAATAAAATTATGTAAAACAGAAATTAATAGCTAATAAACTTCACAGGATCCAAAAGTAACCTGGAAAGAGAGCCCAGAGATAAGACTCTGAGCCAGTGTCTTTTGTGTGGGAGCTCTGTTCTCCATCAGTGCATCCATTACCTCCCGGGACGCAGAGTGAATAGAGGACTAATGCCAGTGGGGGAAAGGGACTGGCTATGGTTACGGCTATAGTTTAACCAAAGAATGATTGTCTGCATCTGCTCTCCTTTCCTCAGTCCTCGCAGACGTGGTGCCTGCATTTCCACACGAGCCTTACACACAGCCAGTTGCCAGCCAGAGTTAGCTTTGGGCAGCCCACGGACACGAGGCACACGGGTGTGCTTATTCCCCCAACTTGCTTTCCCAGCCTCCAGGAGTTTGCTGCTCAGGAATGTCCTGAGACAAAAGTGATGTCTGTGCTCAACAGCTCCCACCGCTCCTTCTGACTGCTTTGTGTGTAAACTTTTAGCATCCCCAAAGTTCTGTGCGTGTGTGAGAAGTACCCCCAGAGCACCGAGACTGCAGACAAAACGTATTTGCTACTGCTCACAAAGCACCAACTTGCTCTGCATTTCCCTGTCACCACCTATGCCTGACTGGGGCACATCCTGAAGAGTACTTCACAAGGATCTCCAAGAAATCAGTGTAATTCTCTGAGGGTGTCTGATTGGTGTAAAATGACAAGAACTGCTGGGAAGACGACGAGCAGAATCCTGCCTTCCTGGCCATCAGTCTCTGGAGTCTGCACACGGTCTCTGACCTCTGCTGGATATCGCACTGGCCTGGACAAGATAAAGTCAACTTCCTAATAAAAGAAATTCGAAAACCATGCATAACTGTAAATTTGTAACCAAGCTTTGATTGAACCAGCTACATTTCTTTCCAAAGCCTTGGGAGCCGAGGAGTCAGACAGCAGCAGCAGAGGAGCGCTGCACAAAGGATTATTTGGGCTGTAGCATCTGAACAGGGAGAGAGATTTCTTTTCTGGCATCCTTCTTTTTTTTTTTTCCCCCTAACAGGTTAAATGTGAAAACCCAGAGAAACTAAAGAATGACTTATCTTGTACACACAGTATGTGCTGCTTACGGTTAGGGACCATCTGTGAATGTATTTCACGCAGCAAACATTCCTCATGCAATAACAATGATCTGAAGGCTGAAATTTGTTGGGTTCTTTTTTTTTCCTCCGAAGTAAATTAAAAAAAATTCCATTTCAGTTGCAGTGCTAAAAGCCTGGAGGTCAGTTTATTCTAAGTAGGCATCACTGATGGTGGCAAAGAGATATTTTAAGAAAGCTTATTTGTGTACAATATCCACAGGCCATCCACCTCAACTATTTATATGAATTCTTCAGTTGGTATATAACCGGGCTAGCAAAAATGAAAAGTTGTATTACCATTTATCATACCCTAAACATTCCATTTTTCAAAAAATAGGAACCAGTGATTTATTTTTTTTTAAATATATGTGCCATTGTAATATTTTTGAAGCACATTTTTAGATACTCTCTTCATTTTTTATACATACATTCATCTCACGCTTAGGACGCATGCAAAAATAAAATAAAAACTTTCCTGTTAAATATAACTACAGCATAGCAATAATGTTTCCAGAATGCAGTTTAAACACCATTTTCAGTGTATGATTCCATTGTCCTGACACTGTAATCTCCTCTCAAATGTTGTATGGAATTTGCAGCATTTTTGTCTGTTCGTGATTCGCCTCTTACCTGGTGTTTTGACTCTACTTTCAGGCAATTTTTTCCATCTTCGCTTTTATTAGATGGTTGCTGAGATTTTTTTTTAGCTTCATTTTTTTTTTTCCCCTTGCACTGCATTTGGAAATGAAACACTTGATACTGGCACTCTTTCCCACACCAGCATTCCCTGAAATCTACTTGATCAGTTTAGAGGCTTTTGTTTGTTTTTCACTTAATAGCTCCATTCAGAGTGGGCTGCACAAATGGAAAACAGGAACCTGCCCACACCTCCCAGTCACCGAGGAGCGCTGACACCTTCTCCCAGGTCCTCCACAGCTCTCAACATCCAAAGGATTTCTGGTGTTTTAAAGGAGTGGAGGTTTGCAGGGGCAGCAAACCAATCCCACCAGCGATTCTCCACGCGGGTGTTGTACGCCGCATTTTCCGCCGGCTTTCATGCGAGGAGATTTCTCAATGCTACAAAAGGCACTTATTTTACTACAGATCTCCCCCACCAACATCTGCAGAGGGAGAGAGCAATGCTGGAGTCATTCTGCCCACCTACAATGACCTTCACATCAAGCCAAGAGGGCAGCAGCCTACACTCTTTAGAGACGTCTGGTTTCTGTATATATAAAGCCCTGAAAGTTATAAGCCAAAAAATCCAATTATTCCTTCTATTCTAATCTTTAGTCAGTCCACCTGCACACTCACAGATCACTTTTTCCAACACACCAATATCTGTTATTGTATTTTTTGACTAAATGGATACTGCAAGTTAACCTAATGTGCTATTTACAGACCTAGTCAATGTATCTATAGATTAGTAATTGCAGCAGGAGACATTGATCCTACACCAGAAAAACTAAGTAAAAATCATACTTCACCACCAACTCCACTAATGCAACAGCAAACAGGAAAAAAGAAATATCAGAGCACCTCATTCATAATTATGCAGTTATTCTAAAACAAATAAAGCAGTTACTGATAATAAAGAATTCTGCTATTTATATTAAAACTGGTGTAAATCATAGACAAAACTGAACAACGAGACACCACTACAGCTCATCTCCCTCATAAGAAATTTCTTGTAGGGATCGAAATAATATGCATGAGAGAGTATTTTAATGTAGAGAGTGTTTGTAACAGGATTACACGAGAGAGGAAGGCACATCACATCTGAGATTGTCTAATAAGAGAGTACCTTGGAATATAAATGGCTTGAGCAATGTAATGCAGATTTCCTGACAAAATGAGATTGTCATTCTAGAACCAAATGCTGAATTACTGAAAACTAACATCAAACAGGATTACACAATTTGCCTAATGACAAAAGTCACAGAATCTTGTGATCACAGGAAGTAAAGGGCTATAAATAAACAAATAATAACAATCGTGTCCAGCAACTCTGCTGGAACTGGGAAGTTCCGGCTGGCAAAACTCTGGGGCCAGAATTTGCTGTCATTTATTGCTCTTTCCCTTGGTAATGGCACCACAGAAATCAATACAATTACATCAGGGGAAAGATGAATCTGCCTTCTAGTGTTTCATGAAGTTGGAAGACAAAATTAATGGAAAGCTCTAATATAATATAATTGACATGAATGCTACAGAGTCAGTCCCACACACAGATCCATCAGCTTTGCTCTGCTGGCATAATAAATTGTTTTCAGCGTACAAAGTTAGCTACTAAAGGCAGGGAAGTGAGAACATAATTTAATATGAATGACAGAAAGAGGAAAAAAATATCTAAGAGTTACACTAATAATATCAGGAAACTGTTAATCGTATGATGATGGGTGTAACATTAACTACATGTTTGGTCTATCTTCAACATCAGTTTAGAGCATTTGTAACCATGGAAGCTGATTCCAAAATGAGATATTCTGTTTTCTAGTATTACATTTGTTATTATGAGATCTGAATTACAACAGAATCAATTGCTCTTTTTCTTTTTTTTTCTTTCATTTTTCATTTTCTTTTTATTTATTTTTTTTTCCCCTGAGGGAATTGAGGTTTGTGGGTTTGTTATTTTGGGGGAGTGGGTTTTGTACGTAGAGCACATAACTCACATGCTTTGCTTACCTGGCAATACCATTTTAAAATTCAAATCAAACCTTAAGGTCGGGTCTCACTGCACATCCTTCTTAGAAAGGTGGGTGGCATCCTTAAGACAATTCCCACTGATCACTTCTTAATGGCACTTCCAAACTACTGGAACATTAAAGGAAAGGTCATACAAAGCCCCTGTGTGCCATCCTTCAGGGCACCAAAACTGTAATGGAATCATATATATTAACTCAGTCAAATAAATTGTTCTTGTTGCCTTTTCTGAGCCGTGGAAATAAATAGGTTTAAGGTGTGCTTTAGGCTGTTGAGTGGGATCAGATGGTTGATTGCTGGTGAGGGGGGAATCACGACTTCTCCGTGCTGTATTTTCCGAAAGTACATCAGGTACAGCTTACACAAAATGGTTTCTATTAGTAGGGAATATTTTTCTTTCAATACAGGTTTAAGGATAAGAAATACTTTCGTTTTTATTATTATTATTTTTGCCAAAGTAAAAACACTGCACTGCATCTTCCCCTCTCTCAGCTCAGATTCCTGTATTGGAGCCTTTGAAGTGGGACGATCTGCACTAAATGAGAGTGCTGAGTAACTGCTGAGCACATTTGCCTCATTTGTGGATCCAGATTTCAGCTTTTTCTGGAAAAGTTTGGCAGTTCAAAAGCAAAACAGGAAGGAATTTTTCCCAGGATGCTGTACATGACTTGGACAGATTGTGAGGTTTTGGCAAGGTTCTCCAGAGGCTGGTGCACACCAAAGGTCAGTGGGCAAGTGTTTAGGGATTTCCAAGATAGTTTCTTTTCTTCCAGCTTCCTGCTTTGAATAATCAGTTTTGATTTCTTTGAAACAAATAACAAGTTAATATATTGGTTTTTAAACAAGCTATTTGTTCCACTTGAACGCAGACAGAAGTGGGGGAAAAGATGTGGCATTTATTATTAGAATTATTAGAAGTTACCATCATCCTCTTATCTTTAAAACAAGTGGGGGAGAGCTCAGTGCCACCAAAATGATGATTGTTATTACATTTTTCCACTACCAAAGGTGTTTAGTCAAACCTCAGTGCAGCCCTCTGGGCCTCAGTTCTATCTAAAGGCATGTGCAAGGGTGGGATTGGGATCCTGCCTCTGCAAAAAGCAGCATCAAGAGCCACAAGCAGCTGGGAAGGAGCAATTCATGTTAACAAGAAACCCTGGATTGCCTGATATTTTTTTTTCTCAATATGTACAAGCAATGAGGAGCTTAATAAGGACAATGCACTGTTCTGATTGTAGCTACAAATGGAGCTGGTTAGCTACTGTGAGCTTTTTTTTAAAAAAAAATTGTTGCCATCATAAAAATAAGTGTAGACAATATCTTTCACTGGATCAGTCTGCAACCCAAATTATGTTATTTTTGTTTTAGTAATTTCTGCACATCTTTTTTTTCAAACTGTCTGCTTCCATCGAGGACAAATGTCTACTGGATGAAGTACATCATCTTTCTCCACTCCCATCCTAGCAAATATGTGCAAAAACTAATTTTCTATCCATGATTTTACTGTGATTTGGAGTATTCAGTCTGAATTACGAGTTTTCACACTAGCACATTCCTAACTACTGGGATTTTGTATTTTTAAAGCCTAAACCCACATAACATTAACTTAGGCAGCTCACATAAGACTAATTAATCAACACAATACTGAATATCGAGCACAGCCTTGAGTTATTGGGACATATTCAAGACAAACTTCCACGTGATCAACTTAATGTATAGGATTCAGATCCCCAACACAACATCTTGGAATTCAGGAGGAATTTCTTCCCATGGTTGTTAAACACTGGAAGGGGCAGCACAGGGAGGTGGTGGAGTCCCCATCCCTGGAGGTGTTTAAGGAAAGACTGGACGTGGCATTTAGTGCCAGGGTCTGGTTGACAAGGTGGTGTTCAGCCAGGGGTAGGACTCAATTATCTCCAAGGTCTTTTCCAGTCTAATTGATTCAGGGAAAAATCCTTCTGCCATCTTTTTAAGTTTACTGCTATGCTAATATTTTCCAATGCATCTGTAGTGACGTGTAAGAGTTTAAGTTATTTTTCATTTGTGGTTTTGCCCCTATGTCTTAAAAGGCTTTTAGGCTAAGCCTGGAGTTCTGTCTTAACACTCCAGAGATTGACAGCAAATGGTGGTCACAGCCCTGATATATTTCAAGTTTAAATTGAAAAATTATTATTTATATCAAGAGAGAGAGAGAAAGTAACAGAGAGAAATGTTAAGTCTGAGTAATCAACCACAAATGGCCAGCAAGTAAATTAGCTTAGAAACAAGAGCTTTTTTCAAAAAAAACCCCAAAC
>VWZT01012050.1:0-22769 GCA_013397055.1 Pachycephala philippinensis
GCACGGAGACACACACCCCGCACACAGACACACACCCCAGACTCACACTCCGCACACAGAAACACATCCCGCACACGCACACACCCCACACCGAGACACACACCCTGCACACACAGACACCCCCCCATTACACACCCCACTCAAGTGTGGGTACAGCCACACCTCACTCACATCCATCCTCCATTCACACCCTCACATGGGTACAGCCACCCCTCACACACACACACACACACACACACACACACACACACACACACACACACACATTGCTTTGGGCTGGATGGAGTTAATTCTGTCCCCCTGTGTTGGGCTTGGTGTGAGGATGGTGTTGCTCACAGTGCTGTAGCTGTTGCTGAGCAGGGCTCACCCCAAGGCTGTTCCCTGTCCCACACTCTGCCAGCGAGCAGGGGCACAGGGAGATGAGACAGAGCACGGCCAGGACAGCCAGCCTGAACTGGCCAAAGGGATACCACAGTGTCCTGCCCAGTATGGAACTGGGGGAGCTGGCCAGGGTCATTGATCACTGCTGGGGGACATCTGCCAGCAAATGTCAGTGACTGTATTGCGTGTGCATCACTTGCCTTTCTTGGAGTTTATTCCTGTCTCTCTTTTGTATTTCCCTTTTCATTACAGTTGGATGATGATGATAATGATAACGATCACATTTTATTTTATTTCAGTTATTAAGCTGTTTTTATTTCAACCCTCAGGTTTTGCCTTCTTTCCAATCCTCCACCCCGTCCCACTTGTGGAGTGTGTATAAGTGAATGTCTGCATTGTACTTGCTGGGCTGGGCTTAAATTCTGACACCCATGAACCTACACCCACACACAGCCACTCACAGCTCCTTCACACCCCTCAGGGCCTGGCCTGGTCCCTCACCAGCCTGGTCCTGCCACAGGGAGGTTGAACCATGAGTGCCCCAGAGCCATCAGCACCTCCCAGCACAGCACCAGGTGACACCTTGTCCAGGGACCAGCTCTCGACCTGACCTCTCCAGCCATCTCAAGGCTTTGAGTATCTCCTCCTCATTTCTCAGCCACTTTGTCTCATGGATGTCAAAGTCCATCAGACAACTGAGCAGGGCTCCTAACTCCTTTAAAGCCAGACTGCATCCAGTGAATTCCAGCTGTCACCTTTTCCCTGGCCAGGATAGCTTGCCTATGGCCAACCAAAGGAACTTTTTCTGCCTTTTCCTCCTTCCCCTTCCCACCGACCCCACCAGGTTAAACTGGGGTTCACTTCTCCCCTTTCCACACCTCAAGGTGAATGCAGGACTTTCCTTAGACCAGGAGAGAGGAACTGACCTCTGAAAGGAGAAAGGTCACACTGATCCTGCCTCCACTGTGACATTCCCACAGCCAGATCCACTGTGGACAGGACCACACCCATGTGGAGGTTCTGTCCCCTGTGGTTCTGTCATGGGCACAACATCACAGCATTGAATTATTTTTCCTTTGTGAGCACCATAACTGTTACAATGAACCTTTCTTACACTTCATACTCTTATGCTCAAGAAGAGCCTGTATTGGCATTATAGACACATCAGACCCATGTCCTGCCCTTTTAATGATCAAAATCATTGCCAAACTCCCCTAAATTTTGCTGTGATGTTGTTAAAAGATGAATAATACGTGCTCACACTCTGAATTTGCTGTTCCTCACTCATGCTTCCCTTCAGGAAAGAGTTTACTTGCTCCAGCTCGTGCACAAAGGATCACTTTGTGTGTGACAGAGATGCAGCCACCTATGAGAAATGCCATCACAGCTTTAATGGGGCTCAAAAACATGACACAGACAATGGCTCTGTGGCTCCAAGTTGCAGAGCCCACCAGCAGCTCTGCCAGGAATGCACCACCTAAGTCGGTCACAGCATCGGGACCAACTCTTCTTCCCCTGCAAACAGCACTGGAGTCCACTCAATATTTCATCGTGCAAATGTTGAGCTGCCCTCCTTGTCCTCTGAGGTTCTGAGCAGTGCTGAGTAAATAATTCACAGCAAATCATTTATTCAAAACTTCTGCCTGTGTTTTGTGTCAGTCCAAGAACACAAAATTACGTTCTTCCCGTTCAGGTTCAGTCAACCTGTGTTTTAGGGTTTGGGTTTCAGTTCCAAGGGCTGGGGCATGTGAGGGGCTGCTGCAGGGGTTTCACTGCCCTGTCTCTACGTGTACATGCTGAGTGGGTGCAGTTGGCTTTGGAACTGACATCCATTTGTCCCTGTTCCAGTGGGATGAGCTGAATTTACTGCCAGGGAACAGCCTCGAGCCTAAGGAGAGAGTCCATTTAGCAGCCAAGATTAGGTTCAGATTACAGAAAATAGTTCTAGTGAGACAAAGAATTAAAGCAAAAGCCTCTGGTTGTTGTGTAGAGCCAACGTAGGAGGGGGCTTCTCCAGCCTTCCCTTCTGAGTGGTGCCATCAGTGTCCTCTCCTAAATTCTCTGTAGGGTTTTTATTCTGCTCTCTTTTACCGCAGATCCTGGCCCTGGGTTCTGCCCGAGCAGAGGCTCCTACAAAGTGTCCACAGTCTGGAAGAGCAAAAGGTTGGATTTCTGCACGTGTAAAAGGGTGCCATGCCATCCCAGGGGGTGTCAGGAAAAGCTGATGCCACCCTGCTAGCAGGGGAACAGGGTGAAGCTGCAGCAGGGAAACTTCACTCAAAAAGAAACACAGAAGACCCCCAAAACCCCACAAATGCAGGTGATTAAAAAGCAGTGTCACTTCTGAAACCCCATTTTAAAAGGCTATAAATGTCTATCCCATTTGGGAATTCATCCCTCTGAAGCCACCTGGACACAAATCAAGGACCAGATTTCCATGTACACCAAGCTCTGGCAGTGTGTGGTGGATCTGGTGTCAATCAGAATCAGGCCCAGCAGGGCACTGACAACCCATTTGTGTCCCAAAAGCTGCCTGGTGCCAGCAATCTCAAGAACAACAACGAGTAAAATGGGCAAGATTATTTATTTCACATTTCTTTACCAGAAAGTGGACAGTTGCTGAGCCCTAAAAATGGAAAGGGGAGCAGTTATCCTTAGAGATAAAGCCTCTGGAAAAATGCCTTTTATCTCACTGAAAAAAATGTGTTTTCCTTCATTGTGCAGAAAGGCAGATTTTGCATATTTTAATTAGATCAGTTGAAAACTTGGGAAGAAGAGAAAAAAGAGAACCTGCTTTGCTGTCGAGCTCCTTAGTGAAGAAAAGTTCTGGAAGTTCAGGAACTTGGAGAGAACTTTAAATCTCCACGGCTAAAAATAATCCATCCCTTAAGAAAATGCCACAGATTTTTTTTTTCTTTTTCTTTTTATTTTTTTTTAATCATCGCTGCCTTAGATGACTTCAGGTCATCAGAACATGGAAATTAAAGTAGGAAACTGGAAATCTTTTTCTTTTCAACTTTCTGGCTCTTTTCAGACTCCTTTTGCTGCTAACTGGGCAGTGGGTAATCCCTGCAGGGCTGCCATTCCACTCGGATTTGCAAGAAGTGCTGCATCTTGATGAAACACAGCTTGACAAGATGTTTGGAGCTACAGCTGGTGGTGCAGACGTGAGCAGGAGATTTCTACGCCTCCTCTTCAGCGGTTTTAATTTTTCTCCGGATTACCTTTATTAGCATTATTTTAGATTCCATCTGTCTTGCTCCACTGAATGCACACGGAGGAAACACCCCAGGCTCTGCTGGTGGCACAAGGGACAGCTCGGCCCATGACAGGGGCAGAGCCTCGATTCACCTCAGGGCAAGATCAGGCTCCAGGACTTACACCTGCTGCTCCCACTGAACTGTACGGGAAAATCAGTTTAGTTCCTGATGTCACAATCTTCCTTCCACCCTGCAATGGGTCACGGAGTCATAGAATCAGCAAGGCTGGACAAAATCTCTGAGGTCGTCGAGTCCAACCATTAAACCAGCACCATGTTCACCAGTAAACCACGTCCCCAAGTGCCACATCCACACAGCTTTTGAGCTCTTCCAGGGATGGTGATTCCAGCACTTCCCGGGGCAGCCTGTTCCACTGCTTGACAACCCTTTTGCTGAAGGAATCTTTTCTAATATACAACCCAAACCTGCCCTGGTGCAACTTGAGGCCGTTTCCTCTTGTCCTGTCGTTTGTTAATTGGAAGCAGAGCCCAACCCCCAACCTGGCTGCCCCCTCCTGTCAGGGATTTATTCAGAGCAACAAGGTCCCCCCTGAGCCTCCTTTTCTCCAGGCTGAGCCCTTCCCCAGCTCCCTCAGCCTCTCCTGGTTCTCCAGACCTGCTGCCCAAGGGGTTTGTCTCCATTTCATTGTTAGGTCCTTTTTGCTAATAGAGGATTCCCATCTCTGCCTCCCTCCTGCAGGGACACCTCCGGGATCTTTGGCTGCCCACACCACGCCGGGTATTTCCTGGCAGGGCTGGCACTGAGCTGCAGCATCTCACAAGTGCTGGCTCCTGCAGCAGCCAGGAGGGGACAGGTTGTCGCTGTAGCTCCCCAAATAGGTAGAACGACAAAGTCCACGCTGCTAAGAAATGATCGGAAGTAAGAGAGAGTTTAATGAAAGATTGAACAACTTTTATATGTTAATACGCAGAAGTGTGTTGAATGGCATANGGTGACCTCGAGCAGCAGTCACACAGCTCGTGAATAGATCCCTGCTCATTCCTGCCATTTGCTCCTTCTGGGAGCTTGCCCTCTCCCTCTGTGCACACACGGGGGGTGATGGATCTGCTGAGCCCTCCCTGTGCCCGTGGAGCTCTGCAGGGCACACTGATCCTGGCATGGAGGAATTGTCCCAGCAGTTCCCCCCACAGACACACACGTGGGTTTGGTGTGTGTTGGAATTGTCAGAAAGGAAGCAAAAGACCTTGACGTGCAATAAATCTCCTGGGAAGGGCATGGTGTAATGGCACACAGTGCCAGGGAACTGCAGAGGCCTTGGCAGCCAGGAGCACTCAGGCATGTGAGAATATTTGTATGAGACCAAAGGAGTTTAATTCCTATCTTCCCTCAGTTCACCTCTAATTTTAGCCTTCAGGACGAATACCTTTGAAGTGTCTCCTTTATGCTCTTTTGCCCTGGATATCTGTCTTCAAACCTTTTCCTTAGTGTGCAATTATTAATTCTTTTTAAAAGAGAGTTTTGGATATTGGAAAGAAATTCTTTAACTGTGAGGGTGGTGAGGCACGGGCAGAGGTTTCCCAGAGAAGCTGTGGCTGCCCCTGGATCCCTGGAAGTGTCCAAGGCCAGGTTGGACAGGGCTTGGAGCACCCTGGCATAGTGGAAGGTGTCCCTGCCCATGGAAGGGGTGGAATGGGATGATCTTTAAGGTCTCTTCCAACCCAAACCATTCCATAATTCTGTGATTCTAACTATAATTACTCTGGAGCTGGGCATGGTTACTTTGTATTAAGTGACTGGAACTATTTTACATTCCATCACTGCCTCGTATTATTTTTGCTATGTTTAGTCCTTGGTTCACAGTCTTCCTTTCCCCAGCAGCTCCGAGCCACACTGCATTTCGAGAAAACCACTGAAATCTCTGGATAGAACTGGAAACTCACTGGCAAAGTCACTGCTTTCACCCCACGCCAGCTGGGCAAAAGCAAATGTTGTCAAATATGTGTCTGAGAGGGCAGTGAGAAGGGTTTGCTCCCAGCCGTACCTGCAGAGCTGCAGAGGGTTTGTTTTCCCCAGCATATTCCTCATCCACAGCCTCAGGGTGAACCCAGGGGAGACCCCAGAGGCAAGACAGGAGTGGGGATTTGGGGTGCAAAGTGCTTGAAATGCCAAAAGGAAGGTGATCCCTTCTGGGGTGGGTGGTCTGTGCACAGTGCTTTAGAAATAGGGGGCTCATTGCAAAATCCAGTTGGCTTCAGACACTCAGCACTGCTGAAGCAAAGGTATTTTGGAGGGGATCTGCTGTGGGGGGTGGCTGCAAGGTGATATGGATTGGAGATTTCAGCCAGAACTTCCTGGACAATATCTCAAAATGCTGTGGAACCACATAGCTCTATACTGTGCCTGTCCCAATATAATTTAAATATATATATATATACACACACTCATCTGTATTCAATTAGGATTTGCATATTGGGGACATCAAATCCTGTGCCCTATCCTTCTCAGGGCTCTGTTCTGGCTGAGTTAGAGAAAAAAAAAAGCAGAAAACCACACTGTGGGTGTAAGGGGAATAAACATCCTGGAGAAATCTTCCAATCTCTGCTGACAATCAGCTTCTGTGCTGGAGCAGGAGGGATTAGATCCCTCAGAGAAAGATAAACTTCTTCTATCTGACGTGGTGGAGAAAACTCTCACGTTGCAGATAAATCTCCCTGTGTGCCATCTTCAGGGCTGTTTATCCTCTGTGCATCTCCCAGGCTAATTACAGGCAGTGGCTTTCTTTGTGTGCAGTGTCCTGCAGTTTTGAGCATTGTGCTCTTGGTTTTTATGTGCCACAAAAATCAGGGACTCAGGAGAAGCCTGCAAATGCAGAATGTGCAATAAATGGCTCATAAGTGCCCATCCTTCTTTCTGTGCATCTGTTTCACCTGCCCAAACTGAACCATTCCCATCTTTTCTCTCTCCCCATCAGCGAGGACATTTATTTTAATTCAGGATTTTGTCTTTTCATCTCTTCAACCCTCAAGTCTCTCATACTGAAGCAGCATCGTGGTTATCCAAGTCCCACCAGTAAGCCTGGTGTGCCCCTGCATTTCTCACCTGCAGTCAGACTCTGATATCATTTATGCATGGAACCCAAGCAAAATATTGATTTCAGTGGTGTTTCTCATGATTTACGTTTGTGTAACGAAATTGTTCCTGCTACAAATATCCATTTTCTCTCCAATTTAATGGAAACATGATTCTTCATGTGGGAATAATTCTGTTTGGCTTTTAAAACTGGCTGCACTGGGGACTGAGTTTACCAAGTAAAAAAAACTCCTGACCTTGCATAGTCCAGACTACAAATTATTCTTTGGTAATAGGAACCTCTCATTTTCCTGTGGCAAACTTTTACAAAAGGAGCCCATTCAGTCATGTTGTCATACCTTACACAGTTATTAATGAGCTCAGGGATGGAGACACAGTAGAGGGGTAATACACTAATGATCCCTTATTGATTTCATTGCAAAGCTGCAGGTGTCATGGGATTTAACATTGCATTTGAGGACAAAAAGAAGTATTTTTGTAAGCAATCAGCATCTATCTGTGATTTCAAACCGTGGTATCGAAATAGGTCCTTTAGTAGGAGCCTTTAAAGTAATTTCCTTTGCTTGTGCAAAGCCTCTACTACTTTGCTCTTAGTATCTCTACCCATTATGTTTTACTGCCTTCTTTCCTTTTTATGACCCCATTTTTATTTACAGTACAGCCCTTAATTTAGTAGTGCTGACACAGTTACATCTGCAGCAATAGCTTAATTACCATATATTCATGAATAGGGTGGTTAGGGATAGTAGCTACAAAACATGACAGATTCATTTGCATTATTATCATTAGCATGCTGCACAAACGAGTTCATGTTTGGGAAGGAACTGTTTAATGGGGCTGTATTGGTTCCATAAGAACCCCAGTCTGGAGGAGAAGAGTGAGCTGCCACTAGCACCATACTGGCCTGAAACCTCTGCAAATTGCACTGTGATCGTGCTGACAGATGGTATGCAATGCCATTTTCCTACTCAGCAGAAAATGGAAAAATATAATAAAGACACGGCAGAGATTAGAGTCTTTATCAATGAGACTTGAAATCTAGTGCACCATATGCTTGGTATAAAAAGAAACATTCATCTGAAAAAATTAAAGCAGAGCATAGGCTGAATTTATCTGTTACTCTTTGCAGACTTCGTGGTTAGGTTTTAATCCATAATTTTAAACATGAGTGTAACTGTAGTGAGTGATAACGTGGTGCTCCAGCATCTTCCTTGCTCTCTAGTAGCAAGTCCCTCTCTCACTGCTCTCAGAACGAGACTCCCTCTGTGCTAAGGTGATTTTGTCAGCAGGAAATGGGCTGGCACCAGCTGCTGCTCTCAGACCTCCTCCCCAGACCTGACCCAATGCCCATGGGCAGAGGGATCTGAGCCAGCAGAGTCTGACCTTTCCTTTGGCAAAGGCCCAAAGATTCATCTCCAGACACCCACAGCCAAGGCTGGTGTCTCTGCCAGGATTATTGTGGCTGCTCTTTGCTGGGTGTTCCTTAGTGGCACCAAGTGAGGCTTGCTGAATGCTTGAAATGCAGGCTCACACACTCTGCTGATAAATATCTCCCTTTCAGTATCCTGCAGGGGTGGCCATCGTTCCTGGGAAAATGTCAATGGCCAGATCAGGTGGATGGGAAATTCTGGGCCACTGCTGACTGTCAGAGCCTGATCCAAGAGACGGGACCAACTCTGTTATTTACAACTTATCATTTGAAAAATCAAACGAGGCATCAGTCTCAGAAGTTACAGGTTTAACAGCAAGGAGCCATAACTAAAGAAAGTCACGAGTTTCAGAGTTACATGGCAATTTATAACTTTCTGGTCCAATAGGCAGTTAACACGAAACTTTGTTTTGATTTTATAACCTGTCACCTTTGGTACTTTTTACTGCATTGCATCTGTTTCTTGACCGATAACTTGTTAGCTCACGTACACACATATACTTCTATTATAACGTCTAAATTCTTAACTTAAACTATAAAATCACATTATCATACTTAAAACCCTTTATCATATCACCCAATACATATTCTTACTTATAACTATAGAAACATAGGTTTATAATTCTTCTGCTTAAGATCTATATAGCTTTATCATTACATCAACCCAAGCTCTTTCCAGGGCTGTAAATTAAACTAATTAGTGTTTGTGGGGGTTTCTACTCCTCTGTTTCCCACATCTGACTGCACGTGATCCACCCCTGGGCACACTTTTTCTGCACAAAGAGAGAGATGCAGAGCTCCAATCACCGAGATACTCAGGTGTGTGCCTGATACTTGGCACAGAAGTTCCACTGGAGTTACTGCACTTGCTGAAAATCAGGTGTTTACTGAAATACATCCCCTAATCTGGAGCAGGGATCGGGTCTGAGGGAGCAGGGAAGCCAAAATGCTGCTGTGATTGTCCCTTGAGGACGTGAACTCTGTTCATGCCATGAGATCAAAGTGGCTGGGAAGGCAAATAACACAGACAGGAGTGATGACTCTGCTCCCACAGGGGCAAGGGGAGATTTCCCAGCCTTGGTGATGAATTTGCAATACACAAAACTGGTGATTTGGAAAAGTAACCATTTTTCCCCCCCTTAACCCTCCCTGTTAGCTTGTTCTTTGGGGTAGGCACTAGCCTGAACAACAGCTTCTTTCAACCACACTCACATGAGAGAACAGGAATTTGTTTGGAACAGGTAGAGAGGCCACTCAGCTCATTTTCATTCTCTTCTGACACTCCAGAGTAAGACAAGAGAAGAGATATGTTCCGTTTTCTTGTTCATCCAGATGAGATTGCTGAGACAGCAGGGCCATAAAACCCAAAAATTGTACGTGGCTGAGCCCTAGGAAAGCTTCATCACAGACAATGAATATAAAGACACAGTACAGCTTGTGAGGAGATCTGCTCTGGGGGAAGATTTTTTGGGTAAAAACTGAGCTCATGTGTATTAAGAAACACTGAGGTGCTGGGCCTGTGGCTTTTCAAAGATCACTCATAAGTCACTACTCAAGAGGGGCACCTCCAAGACCCTTGTAGTCAAATCCTGCTCACCCCTGGTTTCTGTGGCATGATACTAAAAACATAAGTGCCTTATCTACATCAGGGATCTTATCAGTTCAACCCAAATTCCCTTGTTCTTTTTGTCCCTGAATCAGAAAGGCCAAAACACTTATAGACCCTAAATCCCTTAATTTCTTGCTGTTTTAAATCCTTATTGGTTATGTGCAGCACAAGTGAGGGTGGCTGTGGATAAACCCTTCACTCAGAAGTTGGCAATGTCCATGCTGGATGGTGCTGGAGGTCGCTCTAGCAGCCAGGAGAGACTGCAAAGGGGGCAAGCAGACACCAACACTTTCCTAGGAAATGCTCCCAGACTCCCACGTGCAGCCCTGGCACCTCCCAGTGCAGAGATTCTGTCCTGGTGTTTGAGATCCCTCAATGATGCTTTCTCCTATAACATTTCCCTGCTTGTTTTTGAGCTTTGTCATCTTCCAGCACCCACAGAATGCTGTGGCAAGGATTAACATTAATTAACATTGTGGAGTTCCAATGTTAATTCACACATTCTCTTAAAAACTCTTTTTCTAACTGGTTATCTGCTCGTTATTGCCATTCCTGAAGTCCTGACTGACTCCCACATTGACAATCCTATGACCCTGGATGTTCCTAGATTTAGGATGTGTCAGCAGCAGGGACTTGTTGGGGTTGCAAAAGAATTCTATTGGAATAAGACTTGGTCTCTGTGTTCCCAAGCAGCAAAAACCCCACTATATTACTCAGCAGTATATTCATGCTATAAATACACTTTTTTTTTCGCATTAATTCATCCTTATTTACCACAGCAGATAACAGAACTCCGGGCTCAGATCCATGCGGCAATAAAAAACGACAGAAATTTCTCCCAGATTATAAAGATTTGTCATGTTGTCACTACGTTTATTTTCTCCATCTATTTCTCTCCTTTCTGTGCATTGCTTTATGCTCTGCAGGGCCCTCAGGGGAGGAAAAGAGGGTATTGTTTTGAAAAATGTAAGGGTTTTTTGATTAAAGGATACAAAATTAATTTGCTTCACAGAGCCTGGAAGCATATTATTTGACAACTGTACTTCACTGAACAAACACAGCACACATGGCCAAATTCATCATGTTGATCACCAGACCCTGGCCATTTGTTCTCCAGACTGGGGCGTCTCTTTTGCAATTAGAGAATGTGAATTTGGTAAAACACATGGAAACACAGGTTGTTTTTTGTCACTAGTTTGCACAAAGGTTGGAGGAATGATGTGGCTGCAGCTCCCACTGAACTGGGAAGAGCGTTGGAGCACAGCACTGACCACACTGGTGAGACTGGACACCACAAAGACCAGTGCTGGAGGCTGAACTACCCCCACTGGTAACCCCAAACTTAGGATTAGCAGCAGGGTTTAGTTTAGGATTAGGTCCTAACTAACCAGCAGAGATCAGAAGAGTCACAGGGGTTTTCTCTGAAGAGCAGATTTTTCCCATTTAAAGGATTGGGAATTGAGGTTCAGAGTCACATCTGGATGGACACCAGGGCACCACCACTGCCCTCATGCTGGTGCACATCCCAGCTACCAGGCACCCTGAGGTTATTTTGGATATGTGATGCTCTCAAAACAGAGCAGACACCATAAGTAACTGGGAAACAGAACTGAAGACAATGTGCTTTTGGGGTATTTATATGCCAGAAATCTGCCCTGCCCTGGGAAGGCACATCTGTACCCTGCTGTCCCTGTGGATGCAGCTCCTTTGGGACATCCCCTTGATGCACAACAGTTACATTGCCTGCTAAGCCTCTGTTTTGCTTTGTGTTTTTGAGTGCAACGAGGAAGAGCCCAAAATTACTCACACAGGCAGAAATGTCACTATGGAAACAAGGAGACAGTTTAGCCTAGTTTGGCCAGTATTGACAGAGCTGCTCTAATAACCCAGAAGATGTTGAGACCCTGGCTGTCTGCAGAGAGCTCCTGAGGAGCACAAATCCTTAAATCTGCCAAAATATCTCTATATTGGGCCTAACAGTCATTATCAAATCTTTCCTATTCTCACGGGGCCTTCCCATATCTAAAGGACTTTGGGAGAGCACGGATGGGATGAGACCTGAGCAAGCCTTGTGAAGCCACCCTGTTTTCCTGTCCCAGCCTTTCCACTGGGTCAGATGTCTCTCCATCAGTGTGTGTTTAGAAATCACATGATGTTTACAGGCACAGAGCAGTTCAGGTCTGTTTTCTGCAGCCCCAGCCTAGGCTCAGGATGGAGAGAGTCCCACGGTGCTTGTGAGCACAAAACACACTCTGCTGGAGGAGCAGCAGCGACTCCTGCCACAGCAAACACATCTCGTGTGTACAGCACGACCAGTTCTGTCAACCCAAGTGAAAATAATGTTATAAAAACAAGCTGGATGCAATCCTGCTGCTCGTGAGCCCTGGAGAGAGTGCACGTCCCCATCTCCCTTCTCCCTGTGATTTATTTGCCTCCCTTTGCCTCAATCCATGCAGAGCTTTCAGGAAGCTGCTGCTGGAACCATTTTTCTCTGCAGATGTGTTCTCTGTGGGGTCTTACCCCACGGCCACTTGTTTGAAGGATGAGCAGGAGGAATAGATGGAGATGAGACCCTTCCTGCAGATCAGCACCAGCTCTCCCTGCCAGCACAGACTCTCACACCTCCTGTAGTATGAAACCAATTAAAGTTGGAAGTACAATTAGGAGCAGTGATTTTGTAATGCCAGTGTTTTAAATACCTTCCAGACAACTCTGTACCCAGAGAGAAACTCAATGTGGCATCCAAGTGGATGGTCCTCAAAAAAGAGTGAGTGAGAATAAGCTCCCAAGGACCCCCTTAGGGAAATTTTGGATAGTTCTTCCTGCCAAAGGTGGGGAACATGCTCGGGGCTGCCACCAATCCCAGAGACCCTCAGCGTGAGCCAGTTCCCCTCTGGCAAACAAAGTAATGAGTCTGATTGAGATGGTTTTGCTGTTTTTTATTGCTTTGTGGAGGCAATTACTGGTGAAGAAGGAAAAGAGAAAGAAAGGACAACTTTTAACGATCGTGGGCAGATCAAACCTTCTGTGTCCTGGAATACCAGAGGTGCTTGGTGGCCCCAGAGCTCCTGCAGGGAACCAGAACCAAACCTGCTCCCTGGGAAGTGTTTCCAGCAGTGCTGGGAGCTGTAGGGGAGAGCTTCAGGGGAGATGCTCTGGCCTTAATCCCCGAGCCACACTCAGCTTTAGCTCAGCCTTTGAACACAAAACCTGCTCCAGTGCAGAGTCACCATCCACTCCTGGAACAGCAAGAGAAAGCAAAAACCTTCTGTCTTTTCAAGCCTTCCCCCAGCTCAGGTCAAAGTTAACCTGCAGGGACAATTTTTGTCACTCTCTCCATGGAAGCAGCGAACGCAGTGCAGGGGTGGGAGCTGAATTTGGGGAGAGGAGCAAGAGACACACACACAGACACACTCCCACCCCAAATTTCCTTAGCATGCCGTAGAGGATGCTCTCAGTACAACCAGGGAGCTGTGACCAAAGGTTGGCACCATTTCAGAAAGGCATGATTCCCTCAAAAAAAAAAAAAATCATTTTAAAAAATAATTAATTGACCCATTTCGCTTTTGCTTTTATTCTTTTTTCTTTTATCTGCTATTTCCTCAGCCCATCATTCCTAATCTGTAACTGTATCATCTTTTACACAATCACATTTCTTCCAGTAGGCATCTTAAAAGAAAATTAATCCTAAAAAGTCAAATCTATCCTGGTCCTTTCTGGGCTCGTGTTTCTGATCTGATCCATTTTTTCCATGCTGCTCAAAAGGAGTGGAAACAAATCTTCCTGCAAATCACTGCCTCCTTCAGCCTGTGATTCCTCNCCAAAGGTTGGCACCATTTCAAAAAGGCATGATTCCCTCAAAAAAAAAAAAAAAATCATTTTTAAAAATAATTAATTGACCCATTTCGCTTTTGCTTTTATTCTTTTTTCTTTTATCTGCTATTTCCTCAGCCCATCATTCCTAATCTGTAACTGTATCATCTTTTACACAATCACATTTCTTCCAGTAGGCATCTTAAAAGAAAATTAATCCTAAAAAGTCAAATCTATCCTGGTCCTTTCTGGGCTCGTGTTTCTGATCTGATCCATTTTTTCCATGCTGCTCAAAAGGAGTGGAAACAAATCTTCCTGCAAATCACTGCCTCCTTCAGCCTGTGATTCCTCTTATATGATTCATTTAGTTCTGTATAGGAAATAAAGTGAGGCGAGATGATAATTTTTTTTCCCTCTGAGGCGAGTTTATATTGGGACTTCCTGGAGTCCAGCACTTCTTACTCTTCTTACTCTCACTGTGGTACTACTAAAAACACACAGGAAAGTGAGCTGGTGGAGAAGAGCTGTGAAAAATGCAAGGGATCTGCCAGGTTTTTCCATGTTGGGAAACACAAGGGTTTTGTCTCAGGCTGCTCTAGTAAACAGAATGTAAAAATGCATCGTGAGAGATGGAATAATCTCCCATACACAATTTAATTTCTGTGGGAGGAAGACGTCTGCACCCTCAGTTACACTGAGCATGTTCTCCTTTGCCTGCATTGTGCTTTCGAGTCTCGAGTCTTAGATTCCCCTCGGAGAACACTGAAATGAAAGACTGAATCAAGAGTGAATTAATTGTGCTCGTTAATTGTAATGCTCACGTTACCTGGTCCTTGGGAGCAGTGGGAAGAGCAGCTGCTGCTCTGCCCTGGCAGGTTCTGCTCCCTGCAGCCAGGAAAGAGCTGAATGTTTGTTTTTAATGTTTATTTCAGTCCCCAGCATCTCGGGGAGCACGTGAAATGTTTGCTGATGCCAAAGTGGTCCCTGCCCTGGGAGGAGCCTGGGCAAAATGCAGGGTCCTGCTGAGCTTTGCCAAGGTGTTCTCTACTGCAGAGGCACTTCAATGTAGCCAGGAGGGCTCTGGTGAAGGACCAGCACACACAAACTGGTATTTCAGCACTGATATGTCAGCTTTCAATCCTGTTTCAGCTCTCCAAGTCCCTTTACAGACTGGAGGTCTGGGCTGACAGCAGTGACCTGACCAAGCTGCCCTCCCATGCCAGCCTACCATGGCAGTGAAAGCTGGTGGCTTTAATTTAAGACCCCAATAATGCTGTGACAGCTCCACTCCCCCACCAAACATCATCCTTTCCAAGCCCAAGCCCCTTGCCACCAGCTGGGGAAATTATTCACCTTTATTAGACACTTGGGTGTGAGCATGGATGCTGTGGCAGGCAGCTTCTCCTCTTGGAGCCCCATTTGGCTTCACACACAGAATTCCCTGGGGCTGGTTTGTGGCCAGGAAGCCAGTGGGAATGTCTTGGGAGCACCGTGAGCCCTCGGTGTGCCTCGCCCTGGGGAGAGACTGCAGCATCCCTTGGCATTGGATGTGGTGGGGAGCACTGTGTGAAATTAGATGTGAAAATAAGGATAGTCCCACAAGGCTTGTGTCAGGGTTATTGCCCACTAAACCTGCCTGCTTTTAATTTTGGGAGTGTTTCTGCTGGGCTGCTCTGAGCTTATCAGATCTTTCATTCAGCACAGGCTGTCTCGGACCAGTCCAGAGGTTCCTGAGCACTCAGGATGTGCAGTGGGGGAGAAGGAGAGAGAAAAGACATCTGGAACTTGGATATTCCCTGCAAAGAAGTGCTGTTTCTAAGTCACAAATCAAGTGCTTTTTAAATTTCCAAGGCTCACCTCCTCTTCCAAAGTGGCACAGAAAAGTCCCCAACCCCTCAGAAGAGCCTTATGCCCATCGACTTTACAGCACATTGGAGAACAGTCTATAATGGACATAGATAATCAAAGAAGTCACAGAGATCAGCCTGAGTGAACATTTTGGCTCTGGATGCAGCAGTGCCAAGTTGGAAGACAAGCAGATACACACAGCTACACTTTTTTCATAAGAGCACGCTTTAAATGGATGTCATCCCTATATATTTTTAGATTTAATGTGAAGTTTCACCACTTTAAAATTAACTTCACTTCTGACATACAATGATGTGATTGTTCATCCCATCTTTGATTCTGCATTAGCTGTTGGAATTCAAGACTCTTTTTTCCTCTTTTTCGAGTGTGCCTTAACAAAGTTCACTTATTAAAAAAAAGTTTGTCTTCATATGCATTTCCCATGCGTGTGTAAAACTCACAGGCAGCTCCAGAGCTGCCTCCTGATCTGAAAGCCCTCCCTGAGCTTTTATAAACTCCACAATGTATCGCTGTCATTTTGTATTTAACAGCAGGTGCTATTAAAGGACATAAAATATGTCAGCGTAACCCCCGGAGGAAATGGGAGAGGAGCATTTTGGATGCAGAGTTTTGTGTGCAGCAGCAGAGTGACAAGTGGTGGGTGTTTGGTTCTGGCACGTTCTCCTGGCAGCTCCTTGCCTCGAGGGGTGGAGAGTTATGGTACCACTCGTGTGGCACCAGCTCTTCATGTAAGAATTGCAAATTCGATCCTCCCTTTTTTTTTAGGGGGGAGTTTTTATCGAGGAAAAGGCAGGGCACTACTTCTTGTTTAGCAAACAGAGCTCCTGATGTTCCCAAATGGGGAGGGAAGGGAAATCCCTAATGATACAGGAGTCATCAGTCATTGTCACAGGGAATCAGCTGGGGTGGAAAGGCATCATTATGGGATCAGTGTCACCCCTGGGCTCTGCGGAGAAGGTGGTGACAGACATTGTGACAGTGTCAGAGAATCCCAGAGTGGTTTGGGTTGGAAGGCACCCTAAATCTCACCTCATTCCAACCCCCCTGACATGGGCAGGGACACCTGCCACTAGACCAGGTGGAAGGTGTTGGAAGTCAGACCAATGATTTTTACTGCAACCTGGAAAACTTTTTCCCATGTAGTAAACTTGGAACAGAAAGAAGCAGGGAAAATTCTGAATTTAGATCCCGTCTCTGAATTTCACTGGATCTGATACATCCCCGAGGCTCTGGGCTTGGCAGAGCAGAGGGTGCTGGTATTACCTGCATTTCCTCAGAGGGGGATCTCTCCTCTGCAGCTGCATTTCAAACATACGGAGAGATAAAAAAATTCTCAGTGGTTCTGTACACATCTATGTGTGTATATACAGATATATATAAAAATATGTATTTATATATGTATATTCATCCGCCCCTACTATGAATCTAGAGCACAATGTCCTTCTAGCTCAAATTTAGATAAAGGTCAAAAACCACCCTGGTTTTCACAGAAGACACCTGAAAATCACCTACTTCCAAACCCCCTGCCACGGGCAGGGTCAACTTCCACTAGACCAGGCTGCTCAGAGCCCCATCCAACCTGGCCTTGAACACTTCCAGGGATGGGGAAGTGTTCAAGTGTTCATTTCATCCTGGCAGCATCCAACGAAGGAGGCTTTGTGCCTCTAGGAATCTTCTGCTGCATCTGGGTTCTTGCTCGTACAGCACATGGAATGCAAGCTACAACCTAAAATACTCAGAGGAATTAAAAGCACAAAGGCTGTGGAGTTGTGAAGTGAAGGAAGGAAAATATTGGTTCACTGGTAAAAAGAAAGAAGGATTTATTTCCTATTTCATTCTTATTACATTGTGGATAATGTCAGTGGAGACAAAATGCAAATGGCACCCAGAAGAAAAGAAGAACAGAAACTTCCCCTAAATCAGGATTTCTCACACTTTAAGCTCCCTAAATGAAACCTGCCATGATTTTGGTGTAAGAACAAGACAGTGCAAAGGATGGCAAGAGATGGCAGTGTGAGTGAGCTGTGGGGTGTTCTGGGACCTTGGGAGAGGATGCTCTGGAGCCAAAAGGTTGTCAGGGGACAGGGATGGGGATCAGAGCAGCTGGGAACTGCTCAGGACTGGCAGGAGAACACTTCCCTGCCTGCTGTGAATCCTGTCTCCTGTGCACAGTTTGAAGTAATACAAAGTAGGCTCTGGAGGAGATAAATTACATTATTAGCTGTTTCTGACTTGCTGCCTCGCTCTGCATGGGGATTGCTCTCTTCCATGGACAGGGATTGGGAAGCATCACCCCAAAAGTTTTGGGAGCACAAAGGGTCCGTGGGGTGTGGGTGGCAAAACCCACCCAGCCTCAGTGTTATAACAATATAGATGTAAACACACACACAGAGGTATAAATGTGCACTTGGGCCTGCTAAAATGCAGAGAGTAAACGCTGTTACAGAGCCATGTTTTCATGTTGTCTTATCTTCTCAATATTATACAGAGGACAACAACAGAAACAGGGAAGGAAACGGTTTCTTGCTCCAAGCAAAATAGCTGCAGCTTTTGACATCTATTTAGCTGGGAAAAGGCAGAATGATACTGAAAAAATAAGCAGAACAGAAAAGCAAAACCCCATTTTTCAAGTTAATTAAACAAGCACAGCAGCACAACTTCTTGCTGGACTCCCTTGAAATGCACAGAGTTATCACTCTTGCTTTAAAGCTGACTGTAAAGCACATCCTTTATCTTTACTCTCCCAGCCACCTGCTCTCCGTGGATGAGTCCAGCTGCAGCCAAGGAATTGCAGTAAAGCACTGCAAGTGGAGCAAGGCAGAGAAGAGAGGATGACTCCACGTCACATGTCCAAGGATCTCCCGGAACAACATCAGGAGTCAGTCACGGGGTACCCTGGATGCTGGGTGCAGCTGTATCCTCTGAAAGCCCCAAATGTCTTTAGTGAACAAAGTTGCCCCACTTTTACCTGTGCCAAGATGGGTCCAGAGCCTGCTGGGGCGTTCACGATGGGAAAAAAATGGCATTTTCACTGTCATTTACCAAAGCGATCCATTTACTGCAGTCTGCTCCATCTGAGGCTCTCCAGATGCTCCTGCTGTGCATTAATCACCGACAGAAATCCTGAGGAGGGCTGCAAGAGCTGCGTGCTGCTGAGGCAGGCAAAGAGAAGGAGCTGCTGCAGACAACTGGAAGGTTTTTGCAACACAGCTTAATTGCAGCCATGCTGTAATTTTTAATGTGTTTATGATTTAACAGCACAGAATTACAGAATGGTTTGGGGCTGGAAGGGACCTTAAAGGTCATTTTGTTTCACCCCATGGGTGTGGACACCTTCTGCTATCCCAGGGTGCTCCAAACCCCATCCAACCTGGCCTTGGAGACTTCCAGGGATGGGGCAGCCACAGCTTCTCTGGGCACCCTGTGCCAGGGCGTCACCATCCTCCCAGGGAAAAATCTCTCCCTAATATCCAATCTAAACCTGCTGGATGGATTGTTTGCAGCAGGTTGCCTCAGGGAGCAGTGGGTGGCACTGAGATGAGGGTGTTGGAGCTGTCTGGGTGCTGCAGAGCAGCGTTTGAGGCAGCAGAGTGCCAAAGGGAGCAGGGTGGCACAGGCCAGGAACTCCCTCCTCCTCCTCACTGGAAAACAAGAGAGCTTCATAAAAACAGAGATTTCTTTCTTTTCCTCACAACCTGCAACAGCCAGGGCAGGGGGCTGGAAACAGGGAGATCATTTGGGAGCTGGAGGAGGCAAAGGGAAGCCTGGCAGGGTTGGAGGTGGGTGTTTTGGCAGGGCTGGGGCTTTTTTTACAGCTCAGGGCACCCTTGGAACGTGCCCTTTATCCAGGTGGCTGAAAATTCAGCTTGGCAAGAGAAAATCTGCATCATCCAACTCCACCGAGCTCCATGGAACAAGGCCAGAGGCTTTCTGGCTGAGTGGATGCACATTCCTGGCTCATAAAATGTTTTTGGGGGGAATATGGGCTTGATAGTGCTTTTTATGCAACAGGTTTTTTAATAGGGTCGCTACCCAGAATGGCTGTAATGGTATTTCTATTGTAATGTATATTCTGAAGGTATAAATTGCATGGAATTGTCACATTTATGGGAAAATCAATAACGGTTTGAAAATTCTTTAATGTTTTATGTCACATGTGCTGCTTAAGTAAAATAATGGGCTTCATCCTCATTTAGCGAGAATGATACCTTCATATTGAAAACCAATGTTTTAAAAAATTCATTTCCACATCAGATTTGAAGCTGGATATTTAATGTATAGATATTAAGGGCTTTGATTTATATCTCAGTTCCGCTGTTCATAGAGCAGTGTTATTAATAACGACAAGGAAAATGCAGGCTTTCTTTCATGCAGGTTTTTAATGGAAAATTTTATATGAAAGTTTATCTTGGAACAACAGGCATTTCATACAAGAAAAAAAAATAGTGGTTAGCTTGCAGCCAGTTATCCTACCAAAGGTTTTGCTGAGCTAAGGGCTATTTCCTTCATCATTTCTCCAAGGAGGCAAGGGCATCTCAGTGAATTCTGCTGAATAGAGCGTTGACAAGAGATGCAGATTGACATTAGAGCCCAGAAAACATCCACAAGCAGCTGTCGCAGCGTGTCCTTATTATCAAATCTCACATTCTATTGTCACCAAAAACCTAGATGAAATCTTTATGGCCCTCCGTGACAACATTTCTGTATCAAATGGGAGGTTCCTATTCCCAGATCTAATGAGCCCTGAAACCTGACGATGGCCTCGGGCAGAACACGGCCCAAGCTGGATTTCAACAACATGGAGTTTTGATAGAAATTTTGCTTTTTAGGTGGGAAGAAGGGCACATTTCTGTGAGAAGTGTGTTTGCAGATCACCAGAGGGGAGGGAGCTGGGAGTGCTGGGCTACGTGCTGCTCTGGTGGTCAGAGGAGCATCACTGAGCACATGGCTCTTTAATTGACTGCATAAATAACAATATCAGATCTGAGGATGCAAACAGCTCAGCTGGGATTTGTGTCTCCCCCAGAGCCCATCCCCACCAATCCTCCGCTCCCAAGATGCCTCTTTTAAAGGTGGCAGAGTCCAAAACCCTCACTTGCCAAAAAAAAAGTTTGAAACTGGCAGGAACCTCTCTCAGATCCCTTTTCCACTGTTGAATTCCCATCTCCTCCCGGCAAAGAGCCTCATGTGCTGTGAACACTTTATTGGCTCGTTCCCTGGAGCAACCTACACGTGGCTCCCACCCATCCCTGCTGGCTCCTGTGCCCCGGGGAAATGTGCCTGGAAACTCAGGAAAACCCATGCAAGCTCTCAGTCAAGCCACAGCAGCAGTGTCCTGTCCAGTTAATCAGAGGCAGGTGAACTTCCATGTGAGCAGAATGGGGAAAATAATAGAAAAATTGCAAAGAAATCCTATTTTGGGTTGTTTTTTTTTTTTTTTGCTTCAAATACATTTCTAGACAATACCCATTTCTTAAAATGTTCCTGTCTCTGATTTTCTCTTGCTGGACCATCCTGGTTTGCTGGATGCTGGAGAAGCTGCTTGAGCAGCTTCTTCACAGGGCTGATGCAAGCCCAAATCCCACCAGCCCATCCTTTCCCTCCCCGGGGAGGGAGGCAGGCTCAGCAGCAGAATTCAGTAAAATGAGGATTTTCAGCCACACCGAGGTGATTGCAGCCAGAAGGGCCAGAGCAGAGATTTAATCAGGGCAATGTGCTTTTAATTTGCTTTTTTCCCCCTCTTTGTAACAGGCCCACTGAAGAGCCTGGGAAGAGGAATAATTAATACATGAGGCCTGAGAGCAGCCTGGGTAGCAACTGCAGAAATTTCGTTGAAAGCCAGGTTTAATTGTGCCTGCCAGCTCCCTCCCAGCAAACTGCTGCCACACCAAGTGCTTTGGAGGAAAAAGGGGACCATTTGCTGGGCAGCTTTGATGTTCTGGGCTTGCTCACGCTGCCCTGGAGGGCATTTCGTGGAATCACAGAATGGTTTGGGTTGGAAGGGACCTTAAAGATCATCTCATTCCAGCCCCTGCCATGGGTGGGACACCTCCCACCATCCCAGGGTGCTCCAAGCCCTGTCCAACCTGGCCTTGGACACTTCTCTGGGAACCTGTGCCACCCCACCCTCCCAGGGAGGAATTTCTTGCTGATATCTGATCTAATTGCTGGGTTTCTCTCTGTTGAGGAGCCACAGATCTTCTCTGCCTCAGTGTCTGAGATGGAAACTGGGAGGAGATGCTGGGGAAGCACCCATGTGCCCTGAACCCAGAGCAGCACAAAGCTTTAAAGCACAAAGAAAAGGGTGACCCAAGGTCTTTCCACAGGCTTAGAGGAAAAAGCTGATGTTGTTCTCTTCAGTCTTTTTGAAAACTAAACAAGATCGTTTTTCTGTAGAGCAGTGGGGTTTTTTTGTTGATGAAAATCTAGAAGGTTTTGAACTCCTTCAAAAAATACAGAATTCCCCATCTCCCTTTTTTGCAAGCCAGAGTTAGTGGATGCAGTAAGAAATGAGATTCACCAACACCAGTCCTCTGATCTGTATTTTATGATGAATAAACTCACCTTCAAAACTCTCCTGGCTCTAGGCAAACCTGTAGGAAGAAAACAAACGAGCAGAAATTATTGCCTTCTGATACTTATGCCATCACTGGCGTGATATTTTATTGAAATTATGACCTGTCAAAACTACAGCTTGCCCTCCACCTGCCCCTATACTCCCTTCCAGAGCCCTTGGGAAGGGATCTCCCATTGCCCTGCCCACTCTGCATTTGCCCTGCAGATTCTGAAAGTCTCTGGAGCATTCAAATCATGAAAGGCAAGAAGGAGGCCGGGAGTTTGTTGTGCTGCACAGAGAATTTTGTTTTTCTCTGCACCGTTTTCTTCAGATGCCAGGGATTGCTCCCCCTTCAATTCTTGTGTTTCATAAACTCTCTGCAGTTCTGCTGGAACAGAAATCAGCTCCCAGAAGACATTTTAAGAGTAAATGGTCCCGAATTTCCTGGCAGGAACCTGTTACCAATAACAGAGCAGCTTTTAAGGCCACAGCTCAGGGTTGCAGCTTTATCTCAGGATGGAGCAGTGGCTGGGTGTGAGCAAATGCAGCAGCAGCTCCATGGCTCTGGGAACGCTGGCAGAAGGCACTGCAGGAGCTGCATTTCCCTCTGGTCCCAGAGGAGAAGCAGAAGCTCCCCTCCAAGTCTTTAATTAACACCTGGGTAATGAGAAATCTCATTGTGGAATCCCTCCAGTAGCACGGGGCAGAGTTAACACTCATCTCCCAGCGTTGGGTCCTGCCAGGGCTGGATCCTCCCAGCTGCACCAGCCCCACCACTGCCTGTTCCTAAAACACAACAGG
>VWZT01012050.1:28825-110502 GCA_013397055.1 Pachycephala philippinensis
AGTGGGATGTGCAGAACCCCAGTGGGATGTGCAGAACCTCAAGTGGGATGTGCAGAACCCCAGGTGGGATGTGCAGAACCCCAGGTGGGATGTGCAGAACCCCAGGTGGGATGCCCAGAATCCCAAGTGGGATGTGCAGAGTCCCAGAGGACCTTGGGTGAGATACAATCCCTAACAATCACTTCCTTTTCCTCCAGCCTTCCTGGTCAAAGCCACGTTTCAGCGTGGTGTTTATCAATTTATGATTGGCAAGAAACAGATCTGTATTTTTAATGAGATTCGAAATTTATTCTGCTCTCAGATGTGAACTTTGGACTCTTGACATGAACTTCAATCCTACAAACCCACGTGTGAATGGTCTCCATGTGTGAGTGGTCCTATGAACTGGACAGGGCCCACTGGGATGAATGAAGCTGATCACATGCAGAAGTGTTTTTAGGACTGAGCAGCCCATTGTGAGGCCTCATGGCACAAAGGAGGGAGAATCTGGCAGAAAAAAAAGGGAGCAGGAGCCAGACACATCACCCACAGCCCAAAGGGACTCAGGAGGAGGGATTGGAGGGTTTATGGCTCTTGCAAGCTTCTCTCTATCAGGGCAGGTTCATAAGAGTAGTATAAACACAACCACTCTGTGATGAGCAAATAATGAAAATATCTCCCCAAAAAAGGAGGAGAATGTACAAATGACTGAGCAAGCAATGAGCAGTTTGAAAAAGTAGAGGCAGCAGCCAAAAATCCCTCTGCACGATGGCGTTTCGGATGCTGGTTGTCACACACAGCCACCCAGCCAGGTAATTTGCTGCCTTTAGAACTGAAACAACTTCATTTTTCTTGCTTGAAGTGTTATCTTGGTGCCAACTGCTCTTGTATTGCCTCTGTTGTGCCATGCCTCCCGTCAACCACGCTGCTCTGCTGGGGGGAGATGTCAGTTTGAGAGACCCCACACTCTGTTACTGCCCCAATTCACCCAAATTCTTCCAGCTCCTTCAGTTACAGGATCGAAGAGGGCATAGAGAGCCTCAGATTTGGTATCCAAGTCACATAACACATGTTAAAGAGCCTGGAGAGTTAAGCCAGCTTCAGCTACCCTGCTTTAATTTTTTAAATGCCAAAACTCCCCAGAAAGCATCCTTCAGAGGAGGATACCTACTTAAATCCTAAACACTCTGATAAAAATGCTATTTAAGACATTGGGATATATGAAAAAGAGGCACTTGAAAGTGAATAAAACATTCAGCAGAGTAATTGTGCACACACATAAAACACTCACCCCGTGCACACTCTGCTGGTTCTGAGCTTCAAATGATGGCCCGTGAATTAATGCTGACTATAATGTGAAGGTTATGGAGTGAAATAAAGTACAGTAGCAAAAAAAACCCCCAAACTCTATAAATAAACCCTGCCTGCTGTCCTGAGCTGTCCCCCAAACACACATTCTTGTTCCACCCATGAATTGTAGTGCCTGGTATACCGTCCATCGGGGATTTAATTTCATTATTTCATCAAGGGAAGATCATAAAACCTGATTTTACAGCTCCAGTAGAGAGGCTGAAGAGTGCCCAGAGAGGAGATGGAGTGCACTGTTTATTCCTGATTGACTCGAGCCAGTTAGATTGATTTCATCAGGAGGAGAATATTTATTAACATCTTCTCGGCCACTAAGTAACCAGAATGATTTAGGGTCCGTGCCTGTGATTCAGGAGGTGACCCCCACCCTCAGCAGCATCCTGCCCTCCCCTGGCCAGGCCTGGGGAGCCTGAGGAGCCTCTGTAGCCCTCTGCAAGGGTGAGATTTTCATTTGTAGCACATTTAGCATCAAATGTCGCTGTATTTCCTGCCCCATCTTTACACTCAGCCTCTTTTAGAGGACACCTTGTGTGTAAAATTATCTTTCATCCATCTGCATCTTCAAACTTAGTGGCAAAGGCTGGGTGAGTGGCCTGGATGGCCCCAGATCTCATTTCAAAGGCACCTTCATAAAGATACTGAAATAAATGCTGAAGAAAACCAGCCCAAACCAGCTCTAAGTCCAGCTGCTGTTGAACTATTTGGGACGTGCAACTTAGGAACCTCAGCCATTTTAAAATATAAATCAGACATCTGAGTTTTCTCTGCTTCATTTAAACCTCACGGCCATCACTTGTGCCTTTCTGCAGGTGCCCAGCTCAGATCTGAGAGGGGATGGATTGTCTGGCCCTGCTGTGAAGGGCAGCTCTGCTGCTCTGAACTACAACTGTCCAACAGGTTTGAGCCGAACCTTTTTTCCCTTCACCTTTGAAAATATCAAGTCTAATATTAATACGAGGTCTGATTTTTAGGCTTCTTGTTCCCTGCTTCCCAGTGCAAACTGGGCTGGAGCACAGCAGGGGTCAGTGGGGCAGAGCTCAGCTTTCTCTCTCCTTTCAGTCTCCGTGTTTCCAGTCTGGATTTTATTCCGTGCCAAGTGGCACATGGCAGCCTGCCTCCTGCAGGGAAGCAGTGAGGGAATACCTTCCTGGGGCACTCAAGGGGTTTTATCCCTGCCCAGAATCTGTCAGTGCCTCAGCATTGTCCTCTGCTCCATGGGAAAGGCAGCTTCACCTCCCTGCAAACCCTGAGCTACTGTTCCTTAACTGAAGGATGAGCTGGAATGTGCCTCAGCATTGTCCTCTGCTCCATGGGAAAGGCAGCTTCACCTCCCTGCAAACCCTGAACTCCTGTTCCTAAACTGAAGGATGAGCTGGAATGGCAGGAGGAGAGGGTTACAAAGACCCCTGGCTGGTTTGATTTCCTCAAGGACCTCTTTAGGGTGACCCTGTGAAGGCAGCAGGGCCACCCCAAATCCTTCAGCTCCAAGCCAAGCCCAGGCATTGCCAGTCCCAGGGATTTCTGTAGTGGTTTGCTTGACTCACAGACAGAAACTCTGCCAGAAATCCTATTGAAAAACCCTACTTTTGTGTTGAGAACTGGAGGCTCGGGGCAGTGTTACCAACCCAGTTTTAATTTAGAACCTCCTGATAAGCTGGTGCCACTTAAATGACTAAGTTGGACCCGTGCTCCGACGAGGTTCCATTGCTGTCTGCTCCTGCAGTTAATGTTTCCAAATATTTCTGTAGTTCCATCAATCACTGCGAGACTTCTTGTTTCTCTGAGCGTGCCATGTGCTGGAAGCATCCCCTCAAAGGGCTGCCAGGGCAAATTCAGAACCTAATCTTGTAAGGAAAAAGTTTCAAAATGGCCTCAGGTTTGAATACATTAAAAAATGAAGATAAAGTTCTTGTTGGCATTGGAACGTGCTGAGTTGATCCCTGAGCCACAGCATGCCCACGGCTTGCCCAGGAATTCTCTTTTACTTATGGAATCATAGAATGGTTTGGGTTGGAAGGGACCTTCAAGATCATCTCATTCCATCCCCCCTGCCATGGGTGGGACACCTTCCACTGTCCCAGGGAGCTCCAAGCTCCATCCAACCTGGCCTGGAACACTTCCAGGGATGGGGCAGCCACAGCTTCTCTGTGCCAGGGGCTCCCCACCCTCCCAGGGAACAATCCCTTCCCAATATCCCATCCATCCCTGCCCTCTGGCAGTGGGAAGCCATTCCCTGTGTCCTGTCCCTCCATCCCTTGTTCCCAGTCCCTCTCCAGCTCTCCTGGAGCCCCTTTAGGCACTGGAAAGGGCTCTGAGGTCTCCCTGGAGCCTTCTCCTCTCCAGGTGAACACCCCCAGCTCTCCCAGCCAGGCTCCAGCCCTGCAGCAGCTCCGTGGAGGTGCATATTATGGGGTGTAGCACTCAAACCAACCCTGAGCTCCAAACAGGGACTGGGATCCCCAAAACAAACTTTCTTACATGGCTTTGGTGAGGGGCAGCCCAAACTGCCTCTGCTCTGAAGAGACCAAAGCTGAAACTCGGCTGTGAAATCATTAAAAGCTCAGGCTTTGATTGAGGTTTCCAGCCCATCCAGCCCTGTGCATCCCAGCCCTGCAGAGGATTCACTGCCCTGGTGGAGGAGATGAATCTTTTTCTGGAATGAGCAGTCCTTGGGTATGAATATCTGGCACAGCCCTTCCCTCTGAGGGATGTGCTTCCCTCAGCAGCAGCACTGCACACAGAAGAGGGATCTCTGAGCAGAGCTATCAAAACCAGGAGGTCAGGAGGGAAGCAGAAGAGCTCAGGTACCCAAAAGCAGCCCGGGGCACGGCTTGCGTTGCGTGACAGCTGGTAAGATTAAATTGTTCAAAGAAGAACAGCAAAAGCTTTTTCTTGTCTTTTTGTAGTTCTCCCCCCAGTGCTATTTTAATCAGTTTGGCAGGAGAAATGTCTGCAAGGCATCTCTCACCAATTTATTTTTTTTTTACTGGTAAACATGTATGAAATGACAGATGTTCCTATGGAAACTTGAATCCCGTGGCCACTTGACAAGTGGTAGGAAATGAGGCCAGGGGCTTGTAACAAGTGATATGCTCATTACTTGCCCGTGCTGAGACAGCAGGAAATACCCACCTGGCTTTGGGAGAGAATTTCTGAGGTCAGAAGTCTTGATGTCTGCAAAGCACTTGGAGATCCAGCATGGAGCAGCAGTGCCAGTGTGGTGTTTGGAGCTGGGCCCTGTTCCCCCTGAGGAGAGCAGCAAAGCTGGGGCCCAAAGGTGGTTTTCAAGATTTCCACGTGCCTCACCTTGCTATTTCAGCCATACTTAACATTGCTCTCACATACACACACACATATATACAAAAACCAATAAATAAGATTTAATCATTTTTTCCCGGTACTCACACAGCTGTACTGTTCTGGGAATCGTTTTATTGCAGCATTCAGGGGCAAATTAGTCTTGTCAATAATTGCTGAGTGACAAGTGTGTTGTGTTTTCTCCTCCTGGATGTTTCCATCTCTCCCTCCCCTGTATTTAAGCACAGACCAGCACTTTTCACTTGCTGTTCTTCCCCACTGAGGAGCAGAGCTGTGACTCCTGTCTGACACCATCAAGGGAGATGGACACCCAGGCTCTCTTCCCAAATAGGTTTCTGCCAGATTAAAGGATTCCGTGACTTGGGGTTTGGTTGTTCTGATATGAGCCTGGTGCCACCCTGCTGATGCCTTAGGTTTTAGCTTTTATATTTTTCCAATCCTGCATTCCCAGTGTGTAACTCTGCAGTGTCCTGCAGCCTGGGAGCTGCTGCTCTCTCATGCTGAGACAGACAGAACAAAGCCTCTCCAGGCTGCGCTCCAAGGACACCCAGCCCGGCCTAGGCCCAAAATGTGTAACCCAGCATCTTGAGAAGGGGGGCAAGCTGAGGGGAAATTCCACCATTAGCTAAAGTTTAATTGGTGAAATTGGGTTGATATGCAAATGGCCCAAAGCTATAAAAGTGTGAAGAACTCGTGACTCGGGGTCCATCATGGGTGCAGCCTTTGGCCTGCCCAGGGTGTGCCTCTGAAGGCCTTTCAAATAAATATCCACCTTTATTCCCTTACTCCAGAAACTCTGTTTCTAGGTTGGCCTCTTTAGGCATCACTGCCAGCCCTGTGGAGGGTTAGCCCAGAAATGGGGTGTTTATGCCATCACACTGGGGGTCCCAGTCCTCAGAGTTCAACCAGCCGGTTTTCCCGCTGTAGAAATTCTGAGGCACCCAAATCCATCCCTGCAGGTGGTGCCCTCTTTCCTGGTCACTCCTCTCCTCCCACACCACATGGAAGTCAGCACTGGGCTGTGGAGTTGGCACCCTCCAGTGCCTCTGCCACGCTCAGGGTGCTGTGGTGCCTCAGGGTTGGTGTCTGGCCATGCCTGGTGTGGGAGATGCACAAAGTTCACAGAATCAGAATGCCCTGAGCTGGAGGGACCCACAAGGACCCTCAAAGTACATCCCCTAAGTTCAGTGCTTCTACCAAAATCTGAGCCATGAAAATCGGGTGATAAGGGAAAAAAACTTTGGCCTGTAGCCAGGAGTGTGTTTGATCCCTGTGGGATTAACAAATTGATGGGTTTCTGCTGCTGAAGTTGGACTCCCAGTGCCTGCACCCACTGCCCTGTGTGGGGCAGCTGGCTCAGGGTGCAGAGCCTCTCTCCCCTCTTTTTATTCCCTCCCTGATGAAGTCAGAGCTAGTTTTCCCTTCATTTCCCCCTCTCTTCCCCATCAAGCAGAGCTGCAGAGATTCAGACTTTCCTTCCAGGCACAGGCAAGTGGTTTGTATCAGAAAGCCCAATATCCCCTGGAGCCTCGTCCCTCCAAATCAAATTTTGCTCCTCACCGAGGTCTCACTGCACTCCCCATGTGCTGTCCTGCATTGCAGGCAATCCTAGCAGCGCTCTTACTCACACCTGCAGCTGAAATAAAATGCTTCTTTGGACAGAAAATGCTTTTCCCAGAGCTGGCCACGGCACCCAGGAGAGAAGCAGTGGGTGTGGATGATGTCCCTCATGGACCACGGCCGCTCTCCCGATGCCCTCAGCCCTCTCTGGGGCTGGGCAGCGCTGGCTGGGGACCAAACCCTCTGCTGGAGCTGCTGGAAAACGCCTTTTTCCAAGTCAGGGCTCAATCTGTTGGAGAGAAAAGCTCTTTGATCCGTTTTCCTGGCATTTGCAACAGAAATGCAGCACAAACCTACTCCTGTGGGAATTTTCTACTCGAGATACCAGGCTGTTCGAGATGAGCTGGGGCTGAGCCGCCTGGAGATCAGCATGACAGACGCAGCTCAGCTCTTCCTTGGGTCATAAAAATAATCTCAGGCACGATTTTTGGGCCAGAAAAAGGTGTGGTTGATACCTAAAGAGGCCAACTGAGAAACAGAGACTGGACAGGAGTAAGGGAATAAAGGTGGATATTTATTTGAAAGGCCTTCAGAGGCACACCCTGGGCAGGCCAAAGGCTGCACCCAAGATGGACCCCGAGTCACGAGTTCTTCACACTTTTATAGCTTTGCTCCATTTGCATCTCAACCCAATTTCACCAATTAAACTTTAGCTAATGATGGAATTTCCCCTCAGCTTGCCCCCCTTCTCAAGATGCTGGGTTACACATTTTGGGCCTAGGCCGGGCTGGGTGTCCTTGGAGAGCAGCCTGGAGAGGCTTTGTTCTGTCTGTCTCAGCATGAGAGAGCAGCAGCTCCCAGGCTGCAGGACACTGCAGAGTTACACACTGGAAATACAGGATTTGAAAAATATAAAAGCTGAAACCTAAGGCATCATGGTGGAGCAGGAAAGAGCATCCAGCCTCTCTGTCCTGCTTGGAGGGGCTGCAGGGTGCCCTGTGCTGGAGGTATTACAAACTACCCCAGTAAAAAACCTTACTGCAACCCACAATATTTTGGCTCCAGCTCTCCCAGGAGTGGCTGGCACACCTCAACTCTCATCCATCCTTTCCAGCAGCTCCTGCCTGCTATGAGAACAGCACCAATTTGATTCCACTGCTCTTCAGTCTCTTGACCAACATAATTCCCAAATTACCGCCTTGGAAAAGATTTTGACATCCTCAGCAGGAGTGGGGGGGAATGAGGAGGAGATTGTGGGCTCAGCCCCACACAGCTGTAAATAGTTAATGAGGGAACTGCTCACCATGAGGTGAAACCTGGCACTCACCTCAGGTGACTTACTGTGCACATTGAATTCCAGGCTCTGGGAAAGCTCCTTTTTGGGTTTCATGGACTGTTTTCTCTGAAAACGAGTTGTATGGTGTCTAAAAGCCTAAGGATTATCAGCAGATGTATGAAACTACCACGTCTGCTTAGCAAGCACAGGAAACCGTGATCCTTTAGGAGAAGTCAGCCCCCCTCAGTGCCACTCAAGCATCCCCATGGCCCTGTGGGTTTGTTGAGGTGAATGGTTGTGTGCAGCCACCTCTAAAACAGAGCCAATGTCACCTCTGAGCCCCCAGCAGGGACAGCCCAGGTGAGGCACTGGAAGCTGTGTGGGATCCCCCGTAAAGGATGCAACCCACAGGGAAGGCGACCCCATGGAGGGAGCAGTGATGGATGTGGAAAACAAAATCCAGCCCCCATCATTTATTGTAAAGATGGGCTTCATCTCCCCTGAGAGGGAGGAGGTGCCACTGGCTCCTCTGGGTGTCCCTCTGCCCTGGGGGACACAGCCAAGGGTGGCACAGCCCCTTTCCACCTTCCTCTCACACCTGAAATCCTTCCTCTCGCCCAACCAGGTTAACATTCCTCAGCTCTTGAATAATTAATACAGCTGGAAAACACAAGTGGTAGGTGTTTTTTTTCCTTCCTGGGGGACTGTTGTTGTTCCTTGTCATGGCTTTTGCCCCCATGCTCTTTGTAAGTGCCCTCCTGCACATCCCTGAGGGACTGCTGAGGTGCTCAGGAGCTTCATTAGGGGTTTAATTACCATGAATTGAAATTTGGCCTCATCTTCCGTTTTTAACAGTAGCCCAGAATTAAGGCGTGACTTAAGGAAAACACAAAAAAAAAAAACCATTTTGGTTTCCTGCTTGGAACTGAAGGGGGATTGACTGAAACAAGCTGCTAAACTGGGCTCAAAATTAGGGATATCTCATCTGTAGTGTCACTTCCTGACACATGGAGCACAGCATCCATCCATCAGCCCCAGTCCTGCTCCAGCATCAGGATCAAGCAGGCGACTGCACCTCACAAAAAACAGGTCTGGAGGACAAGCATCACTGCTCCACGGGGAGGGGAGCCCTTCCCAATCACTCCTAACAGCCAAATAACTTCTAAAAAGACATTAGTGCTTCCTGGAGCAGAGCTGGAGCTGTATTTCTGTGTCATCTTCTCGGGTAATTGTCACTTGTTTGGGCCTGTGGCGCCTCGGCAGCGAGGACGGGGAGGCAATAATGGAGCAGGTTATTAATTATGCTGCTTTATAAACTCTCCATCTTATCTACAAGCAGATCTTTAGTCTGATGAGGAGCTTGTGCACGCAGGCACAGCCAGCTACAAGGTGTTATTAATTGTAGCACATCCCTGTTTACAGAGATACAGCCCCGCTTCCACCTCGGAACGGATTAAACGAGACCTCTCCCAGAAGAAGCGTGTGTGAAAAATGGACCTGAAATGAAATCCTTCACCAGGATGCTATTTTTAAGCCAGAATTGCATTTTCGCTCTCCAGGCACATCAGCCCCGCAGCAGGGGCGTTAGATTAAACTGCAAAATTTAAATAAATGACACTTTAAAAATGCCCCGGAGTCAGGCAGCTCCCGGAGATGAGATGTCTGCAGGGAAGGAGCAGTGGTGTGGGTGTGGTGTGGGCATCTCTCCTGCCTGGGGAAGCTCTGCCCAGCCCAGCCCAGCTCCCAGAGCCCCCCAGAGCCAGGGCAAAGCCTCTCCTTTCCCTGTGCACCCTTCAGATCATCCTCACTCATCGCAGAGCAGCCAGACAAGTTGGAAATTTGCTTTTCAGATGGCCATGGCTCACGTCCCTCTGGTCAGAAATGACCCAGCACAAGGCTGGCAAAGCTCCCTCTGTCCCATTCCCCTGCTCTGGGAGCCCATTGCCATCATTTTCCCAGCAGAAATCCACAGGGGCTTTACTTCTGCTCTCTTCCATCAGCTCAGAAATTTGGCTGAAATGCAGGAAGGTCCTCAAGACACAGAGAATGCAACATTGATAAACTTCTTTGTCCTTATCAGCATTTTCCCAAGGAATGTTTCATCCTCTCTGGTAGGCAAAGTGTCCCTATTTCCCCAAAATACCCAGGCTGCCCCATCCTCCCCTCCTCGAGCTGTTGTGACAACACAGACACCCATTTTTACAGCACAACTCATCCCTACTGATGTCAAATGTGGTTAAAATAATCTTCTTAGAAAGCTGCTTGATTTATGGTTACTTTTTACTGCTGGGGTTTTTTATTTTTTTAAAGAAAATCAATCCTTTTGTATTTTCCCCTTTGAAAAATTCCTGTGGTAAATTTCCTCCTCCGAACTGCTGTGGCAGAAATCACTTCCCTGCCCTTTCTCCTTTTTAAGAAATGGGAAAATCGGAGGCAATAAATGACAAACCTCCGAGCCTCATTGACAGAAATGGGATAGTTCAGAAAAACAAATATTATTTAGAGGTATCACTGTTTTCCTACTTCATTTCTGTTTTCCAGCAGTGTTTCTTGAGCTGTGCAACATCTCTGGGATGGCATTTATGGCTTTTTTTCTCATTTTATTGGCAGTGACACGGGATGCCACCCCATGTCTTTGTGATGGTGTGGCAGCTCAAATCCCCATTTATTTGAGTGCTGCTCAGGAATTTCCCTGCTTGCTGCTGGGAGAAGAGGCAAGTGCTTCACTGGGATCCCCAGCTGCTCCAGAGGCTGGAGGATGACTCAGTGCTTGCATCAGGCTGGGAGAGTTCAATTGTTTTTATCCTTGTAGGGAAGTGCTGTTATCAGCCCAGCTTCTGCTCATGACAAGCAGCTCTTCAACCATTTTATGCAAAAGTTCACAGTAGGACAGTTTTATTTTTGGATATGGCAGTGAGTGAAAGTTTGGCAGAAGGAGGCAGGATTTGGATGGAGGAAATCAGACAGGGCTCCACCCCACGTCTCTCTCCAGCTTGGGGAATTTTGGATTTGAGCATTGATGCCTGTTTGCTGTGCACACAGCAGAGCTTTGGGACTGAAGCCCCGAAGAAGCATCGATAAAAACAACACTTAGGAGGCTTTTGGGAGAGCCATTGTTTTTTTCCAGACCCCTTCTAACACCCCTCTGGGTGTCACTGGGGAGGGAGGACCACCACCCTGTCCCTGCCAGCTCACACCAAGTGTGAGGTCACCCCAAATCCCACCAACAAAATACCCCTGCAGGGAGACAACTGCAAAACCTCGATCCATTCAGGAGCTCTGCTGCCACCTCTACATCCATCAGATGCACCTGGTAGGAGGGGAGAAGGCCTGAGATTAGATTGCACTGCAATCTTCAAGAAAAACTGCTTTTTGATGACGAAAGTGATGAATTGCTGTCCGTTCTGGGAAGATCACATCCGCGTGTGGCAGTCGGAGCCGCTCAGGGCTCTGAGGCTGAGGGTGATGAATCAGTAGAGCAGAGCCTGGAACTCATCCAAGGCAGGAAAAAAAAATCTCTATTTTATATACATATACACATACCTCCACACGTGGCTGTCTTGAGTCTCAAACCCATTTTCTGTTGGCCAAAGAGCATCATTTTTGCATTAAACAACCGAAGATTTCACGCACTCCTGCTCATGCCTCTGTTTGCACCCAGGACAGGATGTTATGAGGATGAGGAGGGAAGTTAATGATGCCCCATAGAATGAGGTTTCATTAACAAACTGTTATCTCAGTGGCAGATTTTCCCCAGACTGTGATTGGCTTAGGCTGGACAGGGCTTGGAGCAACCTGCTCTGGTGGAATATGCTCAGGGTTGGAAGAAGATGGGCTTTAAGGCCCCTTAAAATTCTGTGGTTCTATCATCCTGTAATTGTCTGATTTGACAAAAGCAGGTATAAAACACACAACCCCTTCCCCAGACAGCGCTGTGGTGGAGATATTAATGGAGAAGAAATTGCCAATCTATTAAAAGACATCTGCTTTTAAAGATAAACCCAGCTCGCGTTGCTATTTCCAAGGTGACTCTTTTATTCCCAAGCCGCCAGCTGAAAACTGCTTGGAGGCAGCCTGGGGGGGAGCAGGGGGGATCATTCCTCCTCTGCCCCAGCCCTGTGCAGCTGCCTCCTGGCCTGGGAAGGAAAGCTGCTGCTCTGACACCTGCTAAAGCCTGGGCAGGTTTTTGTGCTGCTCATTTATGGTGGCGTTTGGCAGCTCCAGTGATGCCTAAAGAGGCCAACCTAGAAACAGAGACTGGACAGGAGTAAGGGAATAAAGGTGGATATTTATTTGAAAGGCCTTCAGAGGCACACCCTGGGCAGGCCAAAGGCTGCACCCAAGATGGACCCCGAGTCACGAGTTCTTCACACTTTTATAGCTTTGCTCCATTTGCATCTCAACACAATTTCACCAATTAAACTTTAGCTAATGATGGGATTTCCCCTCAGCTTGCCCCCCTTCTCAAGATGCTGGGTTACACATTTTGGGCCTAGGCCGGGCTGGGTGTCCTTGGAGAGCAGCCTGGAGAGGCTTTGTTCTGTCTGTCTCAGCATGAGAGAGCAGCAGCTCACAGGCTACAGGACACTGCAGAGTTACACACTGGGAATGCAGAATTTGAAAAATATAAAAGCTAAAACCTAAGGCATCACCAGGAGGGGCTCTGGCCATGTTGTCTGTTTGCTGTCTGGGCAGGCTGCTACCTGGGAACAGGTCAGGATATGCAAAATCTCCTCCAGCATTGCTGCAACAGGTTGTAAAATACTCACAGCACCTGTGAGCTGTGCAAGAGTGGGATCTGACATGACACCAGCTTTTCTCTTCCCCAAACAGAGGAAAAAACTGCATTTAAAACACTCAGAGCCTGCTAAGGTCTGCTGTCAGGGCCAAATGTCAGGTTTCTACACATCTTTGCAACGGCTTTAAGTGTTGCCTGGAGGTTTTGGGTTGGTTTTAAGCCTGTCTTTGATCCATTGGACAGAAATGGCCAGGAACAGAGGGCCTCTCCCAGAGGCACATTGCAGCCCAATTCGTGGAGGAACCTCCTTCTCTGAATGGGATCTTAGAAATGGTTTGTGCTGGGAAGGATCTTAAAGATCATCTCATTCCACCTCCTGCCATGGGCAGGGACACCTTCCACTATCCCAGGTTGTTCCAAGCTCCATCCAGCCTGGCCTTGGACGCTTCCAGGGATGGGGCAGCCATTCCCTTCAGTACACCAGGAAATTCACTCTTTGGAATGCAGTAAATCTGGATACGGGCTGTCTTTGTAAGACAGAGGTTTGGGTGGATAATTTATAAAGGACTGTAATAAAACAGACTGCACAGTTTAGATCTTAATAAAACTGCAGCACCTTTTGTCTGATTTTATGGGCAAATTTTATTAACTTAATACCTTTGTACCAGAGTGGTCTGACAGGTTTCTTATGGCTGAGAGCTCTCCTGAGCAGCAGCAGAAGAAGATCAGAAATGTTTAGTGCCCGACAGCAGGAGATCACCAACCCCTTTCACATCCATCCTCCTACAGGTCATCAGGGCTGTGATGGAGCTGCAGGCAGAGGGCAAATCACAGAATTATGGAATGGTTTGGGTTGAGAGGGACCTTAAAGCTCATCCAGTCCCAACTCTTGCCTTTTTTCTAAGCCTCTGGTGCCCTCTCAGCCATCCCAGTGTGGGGCTTGCCTGGCGCAGAGATGGGATGTGTAGTGGGGCAGAAATTGCTGTCCCTGCCACTAGGAAGTGAACTGGAACTCTTGGAGCTCTTCCTGGAACTCTTCAGCACTTCAAACCCCAAAGTCTGGGCAAACCCTAACCCTGCACTCTCTAAACAACTTCTGATGGGATATCTTTTTTCACTGCCAGATCAAGCCCTTGGAAGGAGACCCAGAAACCTCCACTGGTCCCTGAATCATAAAATCACAGAATGGTCTGGGTTAGNGCTGCTGGCCTGGAGCCACCCCGGCTGCTGGCCAGGGCTGGCAGCTCTGAGGGACAGCTGGTGCCTGGGAGTGCCGGGAATTAGGAACGGTTTGCTAACAAATCTCGTTCCAAGCCATCATCAGCAGTGCTCAATGCCCGTGCACAGCCCCCCTGTGTCCCACCCCCACACCTGACACCCAAAAACACAGGGATGAGTCCTGGCTGTGTCACTGTGACAGGGGGATGTCCCTGCTGGAGGCCTCCTGGGGATGGGTGTGAGATGAGACCACGGCAGCTGTGGCTTGGAGCCCCTTGGGGACACCCCAAAAACAGCTCTGCCCATCCCAGCTTCTCCCTCCAAGGGGCAAAATCCAGGTGAGAGCAGCAGGTCCCAGTGCGCTGCCCTTCCTCATCCCAGTTGGTTCATGGATGTGTTTGTCTGCTGCTAATTTTCCAATTTGCATCTTCTCCAGCTCCCCTTTGTGAGCGATCCACCACCCAGTTGTGCCTGGCTCATTAAGTTAATTTAGGTGAATTTCTGCAGTGCTGGTTCTGATATTTGTGTGCAAGACCTTGCACCCTCCACCACGGCCATGGGATGGGGGAAATGGCCTTGGAGAGCCTCCCCACCAGGAACAGGGGTGTTTAGGGTGGGATTTAGGGTGTTTTCCTTCATCCCCGTGCATGACACAGCCCATATAAAGAGATCATCTGTGTGTTTTTCTCTGCTCTTTCCTGCAGGCAGGACAATGCCAGCAGACAGGGGATGGTGGTGGAGTTTGATTGGGACCCAAACTCCATCTCAAGGCATCCACACTGCTGAAGGACACAGCCAACATCCTCCTCCCTTGTATTCCAGGATTAAAAAAAGGAGCGGGGGAAAGAAAGGAAAGAGAGAGCAGCAGCATTCTCGTTTTGTTGCCATAGCAGCCTTCTGGATTATTTAGACTGATAGCATTTGTAAAAATTCAACAAAGGGTAAAGGATCACTTGGAAATGGGAGCAGATGTAACAGTGCGTGCCATATGCCACTGGGAAAAAATTCTATTGGCAAAGGCAGCATCATCAGAACGAAAGCCTAACCCATATTGTGCCACGGAAAATGTCACTTTCTCTAGATTACAGGGTAGAGCTATAAAGCAGGGAAAATTCTGCTCACATCTATAATTGCTGAAAGCACAGAGCCGCGGGGAGGTGGGCTCGCCTCCCCTCCAGGACTTGATGAACCGCCATGTGACACAAAGGAAAGGTTGTTAACATTAAAAATTAATTAACCCTCACACGCAGCTTAATGGAACTCGCTCCTGAGAAATGCTGCCCGCACAATGGATGAATTACAAGGGGCTCTGTGAGCGGGGTGAGGAACAGAGCCCGTGGAAAGCTGCTGGCTTCACACCCTGAGCTTCACACCCTGAGCTGCTGCTGCTGCAACAATGACAGAGCCTCTCCGAGCACCAGATCAAACCCAAGAGCTGCTGAAGGGTCCAGAACATGTGATGGTGCCTGGGGGAGTTATCCTGAGCAGCTGTCCCAGCTCCAAGGAGGGAGGGGACTGCAGGCCAGAGGTGGTGAGGAGTGGGGAGGCTGCGGGTGAGGAGGGGCTGCTCCCCAGCATCAGCCTCATCCCACTGCTCCTGAAAAGCACAGCCCAGTGCTCCTCATGATGCAGCCAGCACCAGAGCCATGCCAGAGAGGCACGTGAGGGCTGGACTGAGGCCAGCACATCCAATTCATGGATGGATGAGGTTGGACAGAGCTTGGAGCAACCTGGGATAGTGGAAGGTGTCCCTGCCCCTGCAGGGGGTTGGAATGAAAAGAGCTTTGAGGTCCTTTCCAACCCAAACTATTCTGTGATTCTCTGATAATATTTGGGAGGGTGAAAGCCTGGCAGGGGAAAGCTCTGGTCTCACCTCCAGAACCCTTCTCTGAAGCTCCCTATAATTGGAGGAGGATAAGCAAGACCTCCCATTGCCACTCACCCGAGGCTGCATGGGGCTTAAAAGGCTCTCATTTACCAGATCCTCATTATGAAGGGGCTGTTAAATGCCCAGACCTTCCCACAGCAGCCTGGGCAGCCATCCTGGCCATGCCCCCTTGCTTGCTGCTGCTGCTGTGATTTTAAAATAAATAAATAAATCAGAATGGCCACATAATTATAGGAAATGAAGACACACATTAGGCTGGAGCAGCAGGGAATAATTATTTGCTGTCCTTCAGCACCCCAAAGCACACAGGAGCGGAGGGGAGGCTTGTTGTGGGTGGGGATCCGTGCTGGGGCTGATCTCCCCAGTCCCAGGATGTGTTCCCCACCCTGGCACTGGCACAGGACCAAGCACTGGCAGCCAGGGATGGGAAGCAGTCACCAGGGATGGGTGGCCTGGCACAACCAGGAGAGCCAGAGCCACGTGCAGAAGGGAGGGAAGGACATGGCCAGAGGCACAGCAGGGGTGGAGATGTGGAATGGAGCTGAAATATTCCAAACTGGAGCACACAGAGCCCCTGAGTCACCCCGGGCAAGGAGCTCCCAGCCCAAGGGCAGCGAGACACAAGGGCCAGCCCCCGCAGCTCCTCGGGTGCCCATGGGGGTGGGCATCACCAAAGCCAGCCTGGAGGCCAGCAAAAATCACCTCGTCTGCGATTTCCAAGGAAAAAAATTGCTTTATTACATTACCAGCCTGTGGAAAACGTATATCCTGTTCCTCCCGAGAGGAGAGAGGCACATAAAATTTGGGCTCCTTTTGACAAGATACCTTCAGTGAGTGTAAATCACTCACAGGTTGATTAACTTCTCTTCTTAGGCAATTCTGCAAGTTAAATGACAAAGCTTCCTCTCCTCCTGAAGGCTTTTACTGAACTTGTAATGAATCCAGGTATACTAACGTCTTTCTTTTTTACTATTATTATTATTATCACAGAGCCAAGGCAGCACGGCAGCACTGCTGCCTGGGAGCTGTTTGTCATTGGTACAGGACACCTCTCGCTGTTTACCTGGTTTTCTCCTCAAATACCAGCAAATTAAAAAAAAAAAAAAAGGAAAGAGAATTTCGTCAAGCGTGACAAATGATGCCATTTTTTGATGCATATGCAAAACAGCAAATTAGGCATTTGCTGATGCTCTTCCATTTACGACACAAAAGGGGTGGGACGCTGGATATGGCCTCTGGCAGCAGCACAGGAGGGAGGGGTGGGTGAGGTTGCCAGAACCAAAATATGATAAAAATACCAGAAATCCCCAGAAAACTCAGAAATTCCCCAAACTGGCCACAGCCAGTTCAAATCTGTGATAGCAATGCCACCAAAATCCCCCAGGGCTGGGAGCCAGGCAGCCCCCTGCCCATGGGATATCCATCTCCTGGCCATGTCTTGGCTCCAGCCTGCACAGCTCCTCCCTGCTGAGATGCTGAGGCGCTGAAGATGAAGCTTTTCAGGCTGCTCAGGAACTGTTTTAATTCAAGGCATCATTATTTGAAACGGCAATTATGTGCCTGGTGAAATTCAGACAGAAACACCTCCCAGGTCCTGTTTGAGGGGATCTCTGAGCACCCCGGGTTCTCCCCTGTGGCATTGGTGACCACCCCGATGGCTGGGGGAGTTTTGTTCCCTTCGTGGCTGAAGGAGGAGGATGAACATCCCTGTTCCTGGCTCTGCACACCCTCATCCCAACTGCTGAACCAGTGTTTTCCCCTGGGAAGCTGCCCCCAGGATGGAGGAACTCATTTCATCTCCTCAGCTTCACCTGCAGCATTTTGCCTGTGAAAACACCATGGCACAACAAAAAAAATCTTTATGTGTGTGTTCTACTCACGCCTCAAAATCTGCAATGTAAAATGTAATCATCTTTAAGGCCACTTGCAGCAACATTTCTCACACACAGGGCAAAGAGCTCGGGCTGGGGCTGCTCTCCTGCTCCTCCTCCCTGCAGAAATTCAGATTAAAGAGGGGAAAAAAATTCCTGCAGCTTCCTAGACCAGGCTCAGGCAAAGCAGGGATGTGCTGTTAACATAGAGGGGTGATCCTGGGAGCTGCTGGAATGTTTTCTTGGATTGACTGATAATAAATGCTGATTTCTCTGGGCTTTAATAGAGCAGGGACTGCAGCCAGGAGGGATGGAGGAGCACCCACCCCGACAAGGGCAGCTCCTCAGCGAGCCTGGCAAAGCCTCTCACAGAAAGTCCAAGTATCTCCGTGATAAGTTTGAAAAATGATGGAATACATCCTTAAAAATAAACTCTGTCAAGGAAAGCTGATAGCAATAAAGGAGTTATGAGAGGAGAGGAAATTTGCCATTCAGAGACAGATAACCTTGCAAATACTCTGTATTCCTGACACAGAAGGAACAGAACCGACACGCTCCCTGCTCTCCCGCCTATTCCAAAGAATCCCAGCTTTTCCACAAGCTGTGAAAAGGATCGTGCTTTATCTGCTCCTTCCCAGGTTCAGCTGAGGTTTCAGCAGGAGCTTGCTGAACCATCAGTGCCTGCAATTAACACTTGCAACTATTTTTATAGCGGGATCTGGGCTGGGTGTTGGAGAGCCCCCGGAGAGAGGCTCAGGCGTGCGCCGCGGCGAGCGGGGCTTCGGGGGGAACATCCCCCTGACTCCCCAGGCTGCTCCCCCCTTCCATCCCCACACTGCTCGTGGAACCCTGGGGGAACCCTGAAAATCCCTGCTCTCAGCCTAATCCTTAGGGGGACCCCAGTGGGCACCCCAAACCCAGGGCTCAGTGTGGTCCTTGCTCCCTGCTGAGAGCACGGCCAAGTGCTGCTGCCCTCTGAACGTCAGCACCAAACAGAGCTGGGGACCTCCAGAGCCTTGAGGTTGGAAATTTGTTTAAAAAAGTGTCCAGGTGTTGTTTGGAAAAGAAGAGGCTGGAGCCTAAGGGTTCTGCTGCAAGCTGGGGTGGAGGGGAAGGCTTTGGGCTGGGCAGATCTGAGCTCTCCTAGCAGACAGTTTGGGAACAAGAGAAGATTGTGTGCAGGATTGCTGAGGAAGGCTGAGAGAAACCATCCTGAGGATGAGATGCTGATTTATTTTGTAGCAGAATAAACCCGGTGTGACTTCATGGAGCTCTCCAGTATTCCTCCAGGTCCCTCAGCCAGGACAGGCTGCCCACTGCAGGTACAAATGTGTCCTCTCATGACACATTCCATGAGCAGAAAAACCAGTCTGGCCTTGGAAACTCTGGAGAGTTAAACCTGGAATTGAATACACAACCCGAGGCCATCTCTGGGGTACCCCAAGTCTCTGGTGGCACCGGGGTGATGGTGACCACGAAAGCTGAGGTGATGCCCAGTGCTGTTACCCAGGCTGAGGATGTGAAGAGCAGCATTTTATTATTCAGTTCCTGGAGTGTCGATGGCAGCTCTGTGTAGATCCAGTGCTGTGGATCACTCACAGCCACAACAATGACATTTTTTGCCTCTTTTATCTTGCAGGCTCTGCAGAGCCAGTGCCCCAAAGGACACCTGCTGGAAAGCCACAGGCCTGGCAGGAATAAGTAAAAAAGCTTTCAATACAGTTTTCTTTTTGGTATAAACCCAAGAGAAGCTCCAGTGAGTGGAAGGAGGCAGGATGGGAGGCATGGAGTGGGGGAAGGTCTCAGGGCTGCCAGGGGCATGGCTGTCCCAGAGGAAAGCTGCAGGCACCACCTCCAACTAATTTAATTTGAGGAGAAAAAGGGCTGTATTTGTATTTGTGGCAGTATTTCCCACCCCTTTGGTGGCAAGAAGGGGCTCCCTCTCCTCCCTCAGCAGCCTCATTCCCTGGCAGCCACAATCCAATGCTTCTGCTTTTTAATCTGCCTGGGAGAAGGGGGATAATTAGTAACGAAGCACACGTGCTAAGAACATGCAATTACAACCGTTGGGTTATAATTTATGTCTTATCCTTCTGTACAAAGTAATTAATATAGTAAAAGATTATTTATACCTAAGTGAGTAGAAGGCAAAGTTAGCTCTGCTCAGCCATGGGACCCAGCTGAACGACCGTGCCCAAAAGTGGCTGGAGGCTGGAAAGCCAGGGAGAGGCAGAGGAATTCCTCAAGGAACAGGAACTGGTGTTTGGGAAAGCCTCCTCAGTGGAGGAAAAGAGACTTGGCTGGTCCTGCTCTGCCTTTCCCCTGCTCCCCCTGCAGCTCCTCCTCGGGCTGCCCTGAGCACAGGGAGAGCCTGAGCCCTGCTTTCTGCTGCTGGACCAGGGCTGAACATTTCATCCTTGGAGCAAAATCAGGTCTGAGAAAGCAAAAAACAACTTGGGGCAGGTGGCTGAGGAACAGACAGGCTTTGCTTTTTTTTTTTTTTTTNCCCTGTTTCCAGAGTAATTTGCAAGAACCCTTTGACAGTCATTCACCCTGCAAGAAAAATTGGCTGTTTTACAGATTATTGAAGATTACTGCTCTTTGACAGTGCTCTAAACACGCAGGGGTTGTGGTGGGAGTGCAGATGAACAGCAGTGTCCATCTAGCTGTGGGTCTGCCTCAGCTTAACCATCCCCAGGGTGTGACACTGCACTGGTGGTGATGAGTGTGAGCATCATCACCTCTTGGAACAGCTCCTCAGGTTTGCCCATCGTGGCTCTGGAGCTCGTCAGCACCGTGGTGGCACTCAGTTTGTGCCTTTGGCACCACACACACATCTCACCTGGGGCACTCGTGCTTCCCCTAAAGGTCACTGCCATGAGTCAGGGTGATTTCTTCTCCCTCCAGGCCTCCTGAAATGCGTGAAACTCGTTCAGCAGGGAGAGAAGAGCATTAAGGAGTGCAAAAGGATGTGCCAAACAGCAGTGAAATGTGTATTTTAGATTCTTTCCAGCGCTGTAAAGACAGGGAATTCAGCAGCAGGCTCTCTGGGGCCCTGGCTGCTGGTGGGTTTTGCTGCTCTGTGGTGCAGTGGGATTTGCAGACACAGCCACTCCCTTCTCCCCCTTAGCAAGGGAGGGTGAGGCACTGAAAGCCACCCAGCTCCGTGCAGTGCCTCTGCCCAGCTGCTGCCCTGGGCTCGAGTGCTTCTCGACACTTCTGGTGGCCATGGGAGGTACTCGTCAGCAGATGCTCCTCACTGCTGCTCCCAGAAATCGTGTTATAAAGCACCGTAATGAAAAATGGATACAGAGAGACCTCCAAACCCTGCTCTGCCAGCAAATGTCTGCTCTGGGTTTCCTTCCTTCAGCCTCTTTTCAGAGGAAGCATACAAGGCATAGGTGATGCTGCTCAGCATCAACCCTTGAAGGACCCTCCAATGCCCCAGGAGCACACCTGGGCTGGGTTCTGCTGCTTTACAGCTGAGCTCAGCACGGGGCAAGGTGCAAACTGTGGTGTGAAACCCCATTTTCATTCACAGCCCTGCCAGGAAGCTCATTAATCTGCTTTGTCCTGGAACAGACCGTGGTGCAGCCTGTGGGCTGTGGGCTGTGAGCTCCCAGGGGTGAGAAGGGAGTGAATGACTCAGTGGTGCTCCTGCTGAGCAGCATCTTCCTGTCCATCATCCCCAGCTGGGCTTTTCCCATATGGAAAAAGCAATCAGCGAGCCTGGGATGAAGGCAGGGGCAGCAGAAGCAGCTGATGTGCCCAGGACAGCCTGTCACTCCTGGGGATCAACACCATTGATAAACACTCAGTGAATTGATCCAGAGGGAGAGGAAACCCTGTTACATCCATGGTTTAATGGCCCTGGTTTCACAGCTCTGCTGAGATTGCTGTGGCTCCAGTGGAACTGCTCCTCACCCTGCCCAGAACCTCCCTGCAGCACCCACTCCTCACCCAGGTACAGAACCCTGCAGGAGCCACTCCTCTCCCTGCCCAGAACCCTGCAGGACCCAATCCTCACCCAGGTACAGAACCACCCTGCAGCACCCACTCCTCACCCAGGGGCAGAACCCTGCAGCACCCACTCCTCTCCCTGCTCAGAACCCTGCAGCACCCACTCCTCGCCCAGGTGCAGAACCCTGCAGCACCCACTCCTCTCCCTGCTCAGAACCCTGCAGCACCCACTCCTCGCCCAGGTGCAGAACCCTGCAGCACCCACTCCTCTCCCTGCTCAGAACCCTGCAGCACCCACTCCTCGCCCAGGTGCAGAACCCTGCAGCACCCACTCCTCTCCCTGCTCAGAACCCTGCAGCACCCACTCCTCGCCCAGGTGCAGAACCCTGCAGCACCCACTCCTCTCCCTGCTCAGAACCCTGCAGCACCCACTCCTCGCCCAGGTGCAGAACCCTGCAGCACCCACTCCTCTCCCTGCTCAGAACCCTGCAGCACCCACTCCTCGCCCAGGTGCAGAACCCTGCAGCACCCACTCCTCTCCCTGCTCAGAACCCTGCAGCACCCACTCCTCGCCCAGGTGCAGAACCCTGCAGCACCCACTCCTCTCCCTGCTCAGAACCCTGCAGCACCCACTCCTCACCCAGGGGCAGAACCCTGCAGGACTCAATCCTCACTCAGGTACAGAACCCTGCAGCACCCACTCCTCTCCCTGCTCAGAACCCTGCAGGACCCAATCCTCGCCCACATGCAGAACCCAGAGCCAGCAGCTGTGGATTGGTGCTGGGCCCAGATTGGGCAGAGCACCCCACCCCAGATGGGGTTTGGTACCCAGCCACAGCCTCAGCTCCTGCACCCTCTGCTCTGACCAGCACAACCCTGCTCCCAAACATCCAGAAAACCACTGGGAAGGGAAGATTTTGGAGCACAGCCAGGGCTGGGAGCGCTGGTGGCACTGTGCCTTTGCAGCACTGCTGTTTGTCCTCCTGCCAGCGGCACCGAGAGCCTCCAAGAGGATTCTCCGAGGCCAGCGGCTGCAGATGCGAGGGCAAAAGCCAAGCAGCACTCGGAGCTGACAGCTTTGCATCTGGCTTCTGCTCTGAAGGAAGTAATTAACAGCAATAATCACCCAGGAGCAGCAGCACGCCTGGGAGGGGGGCACGGTTTGTCAGGCTGATGCTGGACAGGGGGAAGGTACCGCTTTCTCTGGGGGCAGCAGCAGCAAAAGGAGCAAAAAACTCTGGAAAAGGAGAGAAAAGGAGGTTCCAGGCAGAGCCTGGGGAGTTTCCCTCCACAGCAGGCACTGGGCAGATTTTTCAGAAGAGATTAAATAATTCAGTGGTGGCCTGGCAGGGAAGCAGCACCGTCATGTTCTGAATCAGATCTGAATCTGATCAGCTGCCCCAGCTCCTGGTGTGATGACCAGGGCACTGGGAGCCAGATGAGGGAGAGGAAAGTTCCCCTGTGGGATTGCTGGCTGTCCCCATCACTGTGACCCCTGAAAGAGAGCAGGGCTAGAGCTGGCACTGTTACCTCCCATCCCATGTGCTCTGCAGCACAATGCCATCTCCCACGGCACCAGCCTTGCTTTTTGTGGTCACAAAACCCCTCCTCACCTGGCTGACACCTGCAACACCCACAGGGGAGCAGAAAAATCCTAATAAAATCAAATTAAAGCGTTTCTGGGAGCTTGCAGGCACCCCTGATCCTTGCTGCCAGCCACTCTGGGAGTAGGGGATGCTCCCCAAATGCCACCCCATGGGGGGGCAACATCGGGTGCCAGCAGCAGGACCCAGGATCCTCTGTGGGGACATGGAGCCTTTCGAGGCCCAGTGGGGAGTGGCAGCCACTCTGCCCCCTCAGCCTTGCCAGAAGGCTTGCAGATGGATGCTAAAGGCATTTAAGTTTTAATTTCTTATGGTGTTTGACAGTTTATTTTTTAATTAAGGCTGCACCGGTGCGGGAAGGGCTGGAGCTGAGGCTCCTGGGGCTGCACTGCCCTGGCAGATGCTCGTGGTTGTGTTTCACCCCCAGGTTTGGGAAAAGGAGCAGGATGGCCTCTGGGGGCACAGCCCTTTCCTATTTATTTCAATAAAAACACTCCGAGTGTCATCTGTGCTGAGCTGGGTTCCTAAGAAAGAAGAAGTGAAGAAATTCCTCCAGGCTCCATCACCTCCAAGATACCAGATACAACAAGTCCTTAAACCCCAACTTTTACACTTAGAAATTACATCACTCATGATGCACCCCTGGAATGGCCTTTCTGGTGCTTCTGGGGGGAAGTGGGATGAAAAACCAGCCCAGGGTGCAGGAGTATTTCTGGGAAAGAGAAACTGAAAAGCTCCTGTTTTGGGTGCACCAGCACAAGGCACTGGGGACTGCTGGAGTGGTTGCCCCTTGCTTTGCCTTTCACACCAGCCCTGCTCTCAGCCAGTCGCTAAAACCAGGCATGAAAGAGACTTAATTACGTTAGCAAATGGCTCCCAGGAAATAATTAACTCTTTTATAGGAGTGACCTCACTAGGCACCATTAAATCGGGCAGAAAGGGAGCCATCTGGTGCCTCTGACATCAGTGCTCCTGCAAGGGCTGGGCTGCAGCCACGTCCGCCTGCTGCTCCCGGGGCTCACTCGGGGTTATCTCCCTGTCCCTGCAGCCTGATCCCAACACATCTGTGCCACAGACACCTGAGGGAGCAGCACAGGCACAGGAGAGACCGTGCCAGGGAAGTTCAGGAGCAGTTCGTGGTGCAGGAGATGCGAGTCCTGCAGGACCTGCAGCACAGCGCCTTTGACAGAGGGAAGGTGCAACAACAGAGATGAAATCCTGGAGGAGTCAGGGCTGCCTAGGCTGGGAACACAGCTAAATCAATAACCAGGCAGCCCAGCATACATGGAGATAATTAATTACCTCTTACTGCATTATTTATTATTGCAGGGATTTAGCATTTTCTATAATGATTCATTATTTTCTGCTTGCTCCCTTCTGCGGCTCCTAATCCTTGGTGCTGAGTCAACTCCAGCCCTGGGCAAATGTCTCAGCAGGGAAAAGCAGCCCTGCAAAGCTGCTGGGAAAGCTGTTTGGTGTCCAGCACGGCAGCAGGTCATCCTGTTCCTGAGCCGGGGGAATGAGAACGGGCAGAGCCCTTTTTGGAGGGGGGAGTAACTGAGGGTTGTGTCCGGCCTCACTGGGTGATGGATGGCTTTCATGGGGGTGAAAAGAGGGGCTGCACCTGGCAGGCAGAAAGAGCCCGGGCACCTTCCTCAAAAAATCTGAACGTGTAGTTGTGGAAAAGTTGTTGAAACAGAAGGNGGGATGGGATGGGATGGGATGGGATGGGATGGGATGGGATGGGGCAGTGGGATGAGTCGGGACTGCGGGATGAGCCAAGCCTGGTCCTTAGCTGGAGGCAGGAGGCAGCAGACAGAGCACATCGAGGGCCTCGATGCCCCTGCCTGGGTGCCAGCTGTGCCAGCAGGCCAGGAACCGGCAGGATGTGGAGATGGAAATTCGGGAGCAGCAGTGTGAGCATGAAGAAACACAGCTGGAAAGTGACTCTTGTTTTTGCCCATCTCCCATCGCTGAGGCTGAAGTCGGCTGTGGTTATGTTTTACCAGAGAAAAGAGCAATATTTGCCCTGTTGCCTGCCCGGCAGCTGCAGTGAGCAGCCCCGGGGCTGGGAGCACTCTGCCTTTAACACAATAAATGTCATTTACTGTACCCATCGCCGGGGACAGCCAGGGACAGATGAAATTTGTAGTTTCCCGGCTTGAAGCTGCTCCAGTCTCAGCTTCCACAGCAGCACCCAGCTGGTCCCTGTCCCCCACAGCCCTACAGGGAGCACCCAGCAAGTGGGCTTGGCCAAATCTGGGGTGCCCTGGGCAGCCTGCGAAGCCTTCCTTGCCTGGCCAGTCACTCTGCACTTAGAAAGACACTTTTAAGTTTGGATACAACGGGAAAAACCTTTTCCAGGCAGCTGGGAATAAACAGGGTGACTCGGTTATTTATCTCCAGGTACTTGATTATTTTTCTCCGGGTACCTGATTATTTTTCTCCGGGTACTCGATTATTTTTCTCCGGGTACCTGATTATTTTTCTCCAGGTACTCTGGTCACCTGTGAGACGCAGGAGCTGATGCCAGGGCTGGTGGCTCACCCTGCTTGTGCTCCCCAAGCCCCGTGTCGGGAGCGGGGGGATCGCGAGAAGGGATGCAGCACCGGGGAGGACATAAAGGGATGCTGACAAATATCACCGGGCTCAGAGAATGACTTCTCCGGGGTGCAGCAGCCAGGGCGGCCGGCAGGAGAGGGGTGGATGCGCTGCCCAAGCTTCCCATGAGCTGCGGGAAGAGGCTCGGCAGCGCTGAGAGCGATTGCCATCTAGAGGTGTTTGGGGAAGCGGTGCCCTCAACCCTACAGCCACAGCCCGAGCCCTCAGCACCAGCGCAGGTGACACTGGGGGCTTCTCCAGGGCTGGAGGTGGCCGCGATGTCCCAGGACACCCCCCCGCCCCACCGTGCGTAGGGTCAGACCAGGAAAAAGCTGCGGTAGAATCATAAAATGCTTTGTGTTGGAAGGGGACCTTAAAGATCATCTAGTCCCAAACCCCCTGTGCTGGGCAGGGACACCTTCCCCCAGCCCAGGCTGCTCCAAGCCCCGTCCAACCTGGCCTTCCCCACCAGCATCAGTTCAGCGTGTACATTTTATTAAAAATCACTGCAAACTCCTGCCAGGTCACAGAAATAGGGAACTGTTAACCCTCAGCATCCCAGGGAAAGCTGCAGCGTTCCCAAGGAGCCCTGGGATGAGGTTTCCTTGCCCTGTCCCTGCTGTTTCTGGAGCTCTAAGCCCCAGGGACCAAGGATGAAGGCAGCAGGGATGAATGAAGCCCCTCCCCTGGCAGGACCGCCTTGGCCCAGGCTCAGAGGCAGATTTTGGGTGCCTTGGCTCTGTTTCCATGGCATTCCACTTCCAGGGATCATGGGGCAGCCACAGCTTCTCTGGGCACCCTGTGCCAGGGCTTCCCCCCCTGCCCCAGGGGAAGAATTTCTTCCTAATATCTAACTTAAACTTCTCCTCTTTAAATTTGTACCCATTCCTCCTTGTCCTGTCTCTGCAGAACGATGGGGCCCAAGAGGCTGCATGGAGAAGAGACGAGCTGGCACGGGCCAGGGCATGTGGGCACAGCCTGTGGCATCCCCAGGGATGGTCTGTGCCTGTTCCCAAGCCATGGGCAGCAGCCAGATTTTGCCCTCTCTGCCCAGGGATGGGTGTGGGCTCTGCCTGGTGAGACGGTGAAGTGCAAAGGTGCTCCAAAAAGGATCAGCTCACAAAGATGCCAGCCCCAGCCCCACATCATTTCAGTATTGCATTGCTTGTAAGGGGTTTTTTGTGACAAAACTGCAAAATAACAGTTTAATTTGCCTCTGTCCTCTCGCAGTCTGTGCTGCCTCCGTTCTCGGGTTGTGATGTGCTCGGCAAGAGCCGGGTGCGGGCTGGGTTTGATTTGATTTTTTTTTTTTTTTAAGTTAATTACATTTGAGGCTTCCCTGCTTTTTGCTGTCCCCACAGAGCCCCGCCCGCTCTCCCTTCCTGCCTCCTTCAGAGCAGCGTTTTGCAGCTCCCTGTAACCCAACAAGGCACCGATTGCTTTCAGAAGCACAAATGAATTTAAGAAGGGTCTTGGCGAGTGTTTGGGACCGCAGCTGCCCCGTGGCACCTCCATCCAGGGGCTGCATTTCCTGGGTATCGATGTGTTTAATGGTGAGGGCACTGCCCATCCCCGGCTCCAGGACACCGATAGCGCTATTTAGGTGAGAATTGGGACATGCCTCTCACTCAGCTGCTCTGTGAAGCATGAAACTCTCGTTTTTTAAAAGCACGGCTGGCTGGGAGAGGCAGCAGTCATCCTTTATGTTCCGTGCTGTAGGTACAGGGAGGCTGTGCTGAGCTGAGGGTGGAGATACCCCCAAAAGCCCAAATGCTGCTGTTAAACTTCTGTGTTTTCATAGAACTTCTTTAGAAAAAAAGCTGCTGTCCAAAATCCCGTTCTTCCCTTCCTTCACGTTAAAAAAAGTGAGAAAGGTGCATTTGGCACAGGCTCCAGCGATGCCTCTGGCACAGCACCAGGGCTGAGGGGTCTCAGGGTGACCTGTCCTGCCTCAGTGGCATCTCCCTGAAGGGCTGGACACTGGAAAATGTGCTTTTCTTGCTGCTCCAGTGCCCCAAGGCTGGGTGGTGCCCACTGACACTGCCAAGGAGGGCCATGAGCAGCACTTTGTGCCATTGCAGGGAGGGTACAGGGGTACACATCACTGTGCTGGTGATGCCTCGTGGTCCCAGCACCCCAAGGCCCTGGTTTGTAATTATAGCAAATAAATTCATGTGTTAGCATTGAAACCTTTTCCTACACACGTGGTGCGTGGTTGATTCAAGCCTGATTTGCTCAGCCACTCCAAAAAGTGCTTTATTTTCCCATCCAGCCCTGAAGTATCTTTTTTTGAAGACTCAGCAGCAGCATTTGAGGGTTAAACCACCAAACATCCACCCTGAGTGGAGCTGGCGTGGCTGCTTATCCTCACTCCTCCTGGTGCTTGAAATGGCACAGAAATCTAGGTTTTAATATCACACCAGGCTGTGGGAAGGGTTAAATCTGGATTTTTGTGACGTGGGGTGTCACTCAGCAGCCTTGGTCTGGGCTGTAAGAGGGGGAGAGCAGATGCTGCCCACTGTATCTGTACAGACAAAACTCTTCCACTCTCCAGGTCAAACCCAGTTTGATTTGTGGCACGTGGCTGTGCCAGCTGGGCATCTCCAGCTCCTGTCGTTTATTTACTCTGCTTTAACCTCCATTTTCTACTCACGAGTTGCTCACAGTAACCACTAATGCAATGACTTTAATTTATATTGATTTTAGGATGAAATTATTTGCTGTGAGGATGGGGAGGCCCTGGCACAGGGTGCCCAGAGAAGCTGTGGCTGCCCCTGGATCCCTGGAAGTGTCCGAGGCCAGGCTGGATGGGGCTTGGAGCAGCCTGGGATAGCGGAAGGTGTTTGGGGAGTTTGGAACGAGATCCCTTCTAACCCAGACCATTATCTGATTTTATGATTCAGGGACCAGTGGAGGTTTCTGGGTCTCCTTCCAAGGGCTTGATCTGGCAGTGAAAAAAGATTTCCCATCAGAAGTTGTTTAGAGAGTGCAGGGTTAGGGTTTGCCCAGACTTTGGGGTTTGAAGTGCTGAAGAGTTCCAGGAATGTCACTTCTTAGTGGCAGGGACAGCAATTTCTGCCCCACTGCACATCCCATCTCTGAGCCAGGCAAGCCCCACACCAGGATGGCTGAGAGGGCACCAGAGGCTTAGAAAAAAGGGAAAACAGAAGGATTGGGAATTGCTTAATTAGAAACAGTTTTCTCCTTTAATGTTCTGCAATTACTTTGAGGTCAGGAGAATTATTAGTAATATTAATCGCTGAATTTCCAGAGAACTAAAGTTAATAGTGCCCTAATTGGGCCGTACCATCCAGCACTAATTGCTGAGTGCCAGCAGGCAGCTCATTAAGTCTTCCAGCCCTTCTCCCTTGGCAAATCTTATTTATTCTAAGTCCACATCCCAGATAACTGCAGAGGGTTAAAGTGTTGGGATAAGCACACCAGAGCAGCGAGGCTGAGGCCCTCAAGGACTCTGCCCCTGTTTCCAACTTTCCAACCATTGCCAGTGGCATCTCAGCCTCTTGCCTTTGGCATTTATCCCCGGGTGGGCAAGGAAAGGTGTTTGCTGCTGGAGATGGGCCCAAGTGCAGATGTTTTGGCTCTGAACAGGTTGAGATCTCATTCCAGCTCCCTGCCATGGGCAGGGACACCTTCCACTATCCCAGGCTGCTCCAAGCCCCGTCCAACCTGGCCTTGGACACTGCCAGGGATCCAGGGGCAGCCACAGCTGCTCTGGGCACCCTGTGTCAGGGCCTCCCCACCCTCACAGGGAAGATTTTCCTCCTAATATGCATCTAAACCTGCTCTCTGTCACTCTGAAGCCATTTCCCCTTGTTCTATCACTACATACCCTCGTCCAGAGTCCCTCTCCAGCTCTTTTGGTCTCTTTTAGGTATTGGGGGGCTGAGGGAAATGCTGGTGGTTCCCACAGGAGGACAGGACAGGGATTTGCCCCCTGCCAAAGGGGCACTTGGAGACAGAAATATTGTGGCTGTGAATGAACACGACCCAGGTCTCATCCTGCCCGAGCCATGGTGCTCTGGGGTGAGCAGCAAAGGAAAAGCAACCAAAATACCCTCAAAAGAACTGGAATGCTGCAGAGAGGAGGGGTTCTTTCTTATTTTTTAGTTCTGAAATGCAGCAACAGAAAACAGAAGGGTAGAGACATCATGAAGTTCCAAACCTGCCCATTTATGTTTAAAAAAAATGACTCGGGAGGAAAAGAAAATTTCATCGGGTACAATGAGGTTCTCAAAATTACCAGTTTTTTATAAATTGCATGTATTTATGTGTGTGTATATATATAAAAGCCTTATATTTAAAAGATTAATGCTCCTTCTGGCAAGGCATCAATGAAAATTTTCCTCCCCTGTTTACCTCCACAATACAAAGTGAAGATTATCTCATTCCCACGTCACTGTGTATAAATAGCACTGTAAAAGCACCTTTACAAGGCCAGTCTTTCGCTGCCATTTTATATTATTCTTTCTTACAGAATGCAGAAGAATGCTCCAAAATATATAAAATGCTCCAATTTCACCTTGGGGAGCAGGAAGGGGAGGCACAGAGCTGTCGCTGGGGAAGGTCCTGCGGCATTATGGAATTTTGCTTTTCTCCGGAGGTGTTTAACAGCAGTAATAGGCAAGAGTTTACAATAAATAGAATAATGCAGCCCTTGGGACTGTGCTGTACTCACTGTGCACTGTTTTAGCTTCTAACTCCCTCCTCCCACCCCTGGGGCTGGCGTGGAACCAACCCCTACCTACGTTGCACTTAGTGAGGATTTGGAGCAAAGGAGCTTTTTCACCTAAAGGCTGGAGCCAAATGAGAGAGGGGAAAAAACCCAACCAAGCAAACCTTAACCACCAGCCTTTTCATTTTTATTCCCTTTTAAGCCCCAACTCTTGGCAGATAATGGGGTTGAAGGAGGTGCCTGTCCCATGCAGGTGTTCAGCAGATGCAGCAGCAGATGCAGGGACACCTCTGGGAGATGGTTGTGTCCAGGTGGGCTGGGCAGCAGGAAAGGTGAGGGAACCCCAAATCCTCCCTGCGTGGCTCCTGGCTGCTCTCCACAGAGCAGGGGCTGGATCTTTGCTGCCCACACGGGGTTGTGAAATGCCCAACTTCTCCTCTCACAGCCCCGTGCAGATGGGCCACACTTGTGTTATTAAATAAAGCAGCTTCTGGAGCTGTGGGGTTTGTCTGGCCAGGTTTTTTTTTTTTCTTTTTTGTCTTCTTGTTTCTGCTCTGGCACGCCAGAGAGATTTATAGAAACAACATCAAAAGGGCTGAGAGTGGAGGGGATGGATGTGCTGAGCTGACCACTGGCCCCCGGATTTGTCAGGCTGGTATTTATTACAGCAGGGGAGGCGACAGCTACGTTAAGATCAAACTCAAAAGTCAACAGCAAAATTGCATCAAGGCTGGCCACTTTCAAGCAGCTTCCCAATAATCCCTGCTCCTTCCCTCCGACAGCACCGTGAGAGGGGAGAGGTAAATTAGGAGGCAGCAAAATGCACCAAGAATCCAGGAACAAAAAGCACATGGGTCTAGTGAAGGCTGTGATGTGGCAAATACTCACAGGGCTCAAGGCTGCTGTGTGCTGATGGCCTCAGATGTCTGCAAAAGGGCCCAGGCATCAAAGGGGAGGTGGCTGCCACCGCAGCTCAAAGGGCTGCTAATCTGACTGCTAAAAGGTGTGAGCTGTGGGCAGCTGCAGGGCTGGCCAGAGGGGAAAATAAATCGGGATGCTTAAGGGAAGAGACTGGAATGGCAATTATTTTATCCTGTAAAATCTCCAGTTAGGAGTTGGAAACTTAAAGACAGAGGCCAAGCAGCAGTGAGGACTAGGGAAGGTGAAGATGTTTTTGTTCTGTACTCCGTAAGCTTTTCATACTGAGCAAATTTACTGCAAAACAAGCAAATCAGTGGAAAAAAGCTGAAAACACAGGATGCATTCTTTAAAAATACACGGTTACACATTTACAAGACTTCTTAGTGCATATTTACGCTGATTATTTTGTTTCCTTTCTAGAATTAAAGCTACCATAGACCTTCAAAGACTTAAGAGCTGTTTCAACAGCTGAATTACAAAACAGCCCGGTCACAAATTACAAAATAAACTTGGATGGTTTAAATGAAGGGGAAAAAAATAATCCACGTGATTCACTTCAATATAGATTTATATAGGAAAGACTATTCTCTTGAAACACTTTCTATGGTTGTGAAATAGCAAATTTTTAGTGTTTTAATTCATGCTTTGATATTTTGGATCCTGGAGAGAAGCAGCTGACTGAGCCCCTGTTAGACCACAACCCTGCTGGGATGGAAACTGCTTGAATCCATTTGCCCCCCAAAAATTCTATGAGATGATGGTGGTGGAAGCCAGACTCTAAAACCAACTTCAAAGAAGATCTTTTTGAAAAGAAATGTATTTTCTTCATAAATACAGTACAATTACATTTTACAATGTCTTTTTACTTCCTAGACATAAAAACACTAACTTTTACAAAAGAGTTCCTATACAAATACATGAAAAGAGACCCCCNCATGGGCAGCACAGTAAATCCTGGGATAACCTGGGCCAGCCCCAGGCAGAGGAAGCTGTTATCCTGGGATTTTCCTGCCCTGAGCACTCCAGGTTTGGGAAGAGCCCTGGGTCCTTAGGGAGGCACCACGGGGGTCTCATGTCCCACGCCAGGGGCTCCTGGAGCAGGAGGTGTCCTTGGAAATGGGACTGGCCTAAAACTCTGCGAGTCCCCCCACTCAGGCAGCCCCAAAAACTGAAGCAGAGGTGATGCTCAGCCCCAAAAACCGAAGCAGAGGTGATGCTCAGCCCCAAAAACCAAAGCAGAGGTGATGCTCAGCTTTCAGCACAGAGCAGAACTTCAGCAGAACCACACTTGGTGACCTCAGCCTCCCCCTGAGGAGCAACTCACACACCCCCTCGAGTCCTCAGGCACAAAATCACTGCTCCACACCCCCCAGGAGCTGCCAGGGAGGAGATGGTTAATTTAATATCAACGTTGGGCCAGGTGGGAACAAAAATCTCTGGATGTCAGGCAGTTCCCCGAGCAGTCAAACCACAAAGGAACTGCCCAAGGGAAGGACTCGGGAGTTTGGCCTTTCTGTAAGCAGTGAAAGGAAAGAGGAAAAATAACTAAACTTCATTGTCTTGTTTTGCTCTACAAAGAAGAATATGTGGCTTTCTTTATAAAAGCTACAATTCTGCTTCTAATACCCGAGTTTAAGAAAAACTCTTAGTCTAAAATTTTGGTTTGCAAAGGTCGTTGCAATCATTGTTAAAAACCACTTTTCTACTAGAAATAAGCTCTACAGAAGGCAAAGGAACTAGGTGTGCAGTTTGTCTCCTTAAAGCAGTTTCTGTTTTAAAAACAAAATAAAAATCTGTACAGAGACTGAAGACTATAGTACACATCTTCCTCAAAGCAAGCAGCTCGTTTACATTCACATCAGGATGGCTCTGAGGAAGCTCCAGGGGAAGAATACATTCCTGATGGCTCCTACTTTGTCAGCACAGGAAAATGACCTCCAACTTCCACAGAAAAATTCTGGGGTTTTTGCTTTGTTGGAAGCAATCAAAATTACAAAATAGGGCAAAGAGCCTGACCTAAGCAGTGTAAAACTGCACCATCTTCTTCCAAAATTACTTCCACAGGCAAGGAACTGCCAAGGCTCCTGCAATCCTGATGGTTCAGACTGTCAGAGACAGCCTGGCTTCCATTTCTGGAGGAGATAGTTGCTGTATTTTATTCACAGAAAGCTATTATGTCCTTTTGGATTTGTAAAATAAATTACAGTGGCATTCCATTTGAAAACAGTGAGCTGCAGGGAGGATAAACTGATTATTTTCACCTGAACAGCCAATACTGATTGGGGAAAATCAGTTTTCTGAAAGAGGTTTTATCTGCAAAAGATCCACATTTTCCCAGACATTTTAGAATTAATGTGAATCAAGTGAGTTGTAACTGTTTCTTTAGAGCCTTACAGTTGTAAAACTTCTTTCCAGCTGCTGAGAAGTATTTGTAAAGATGGAATAGAACTTTTCCTGACTCTAAAAGAAGAGAAAAGCATTCAAACATTTCTCCCCCCCTCACACAGACACTCAATGGCATTTGATTTCCCTTGTTGTTCATTTTAAGCCGAACCCATAAAATATAATATTGATATTTATGCTGAAATGGCAAAAAGATGGACACCTTGAGCTAATGAGAAAAGCTGCATTTTCAACAGCTGTGGAGGAGGAAGAGAAATCACTTCAAATCATCCAGGGTGGGCATTACTTCATAAAACGGGATGGAATTAAGCCAAGAGAAATAACAGCAAGACGTTCTCAGGGATGAGAATGAAGTGGCTGTGCCTGGAAAAGAGTGGGGAATGGTTCAGAGGGAAGGAAGGTCTGGAACTGTTTGGGAAGATGCTGTCCCACAGCCAGGCAAACCCTTGCAGTGCAGCTCTGCAGTGCCTGATTGATACCCCAATTTTGCCATCTCTGCCTCCTGCAGGACTGGGAACCCGGCCTGAAGAACCCTGACCAGCAGCAAATCTGCTAGAAACGATGGGAAGTGTTTTCCTTGGATTTTAAGTGATTATCTTTCAGAAGGAAAACTCAGGGCTGGCCTTTAGGCACCACCTGTCCCCTCCCATGTGGAACTCCTGGGATCCCTGTTGGGCTGGTAAGGCCATTTCAGCTCAACACCACAGCAGCAGTGTCAAACAGGAATTAAAGACATTCACTACTTCTGTGATAATTAATTGCTGGATTTCCTTATTTCTGGGGTGAAATGATCTGAAATGAAAATTTTGCTGCTCTAATGCTGCACAGAAAGCTGAAACTAGCCAGGTTCCCAGTGTGTGACCACTGGCTAATTAAATATTTTAACATTCAAGTACAAAAAAAAAGTAGTTTTTAACAGATATTAATATTGAAGTGTTTTAATAAAATGTAAAGACAGTAACAAAAAAATACTCATGTACTTCTATTGGTCTTAATAGCTCCTTAGAGTTACTGTAACCAAAGCACTGCTGTATCTGTCCTAGTTCCCAAAAATCTGGAAGTGAACCTCATGACTTAAATATGTAACTTCCTTCTGTAATGCCTCTGGGACTTTCTTGAAGCTGCTCTCCCCACTCAGATGAATTAAAGAACTATTTTGGAAGGAGAGAATCTGCCATCTGAACCTTTGCATGGAGCTTCTCTTTAAAGCTCTACCTCTGAGGCTTTGCTGTATTAAAGAGAATCCAGTCTCTCCAGAAAGGAGGGATGTACAAAGTTGAAGGGCATTTGAAATATAGAAAAGTCTGCTCAGAGAAAGATCTCCACAGATGCAGTAGATTAAGTTGCCAACTCTGAAAAACAACAGGGCTTCCCACTTGAACTATGGTAAATTTGGAGTAGGCTCACTAAAGCCAGTGGAATTACCATGTCAGAAATCTGATCTAACAGAGCAAGGCTCGGCCTGTAAATTCTCCTTATTAATTTATGTAAAACATGAATGCAATATATTATTTACTATCCACTGTACAAATTATTGAAAAAGTACTTAAGTATAAAAGTGTGGCAAATCTTGCAAAAGGAACTACAAATACGAAATGCGACATTAATCACCGGAGTCACTTGTTTTAATATAGAAATAATAGAGAAAGAAATTTGGGAAGTAAAAAAAATGTTACCACACTGAACATGGAAATCTTTTCAGCCTATGAACGTGAAATACCTATGCTGAGTTCTTATACTGAGAGGAAAGAGGAAGTGAAAGGGACATCTCCCTTGATCACAGCTCAGGTTTATAAAAGCTTCCCAGAACACCTGTGTTCTAAAACCATTAAGTGATGCTCACAACAATGTCCCTGGTTCTGATCATTTTAAGGCCATTAAGCTCACCTTACTACATTCAAGCTAGACATGTACCCAGCACCTGTGAGAGCAGGTACTTCTGCTTAAGAGACTTTAAAAACACTGAAATGAAGTATCAGATGTAGTGCACCTAAGTTCTAGTATTTTTCTCCAGATGTTACCAGATCCAGTATTTAAAAAATAAAGGGGGAAACTTTCAAAGAACAAGTGTTACGGGTTTTTTATAATTTAGAACAAATTATAAATTAACCTGTCCAAACTTTTGAGACATAATATACAAGAGCAAACAGCTGAGTGTTCTTTTATTACTCAGGTACTACATTTTTTTTTTTTCCCAATAAAAATATCTTTTAAAAATTTCTTGCTACTGTCATCCCAGCTCAGATCCTGGTACAGCCTTTCAGATGAGGTATTCTACCATCTCTCCATCTGGGAGGTCCTGCCCCACAGTCTGAACAGGGGCTTTTCTTTCAAGAGTGCTGGAGTGGAAGAGTGGCCCATCTATGTGATGAGGAAAAACAAGAGACAGACAATTAAAGGTGTAACTTCAATGAGGTTGGAAACATGACATTAACATTTTAAGTCATCTTGTACCATTGGCCAAAGACAGCTAATAACTTACTTAGCTTTAAAAAATTCAATTCCCACGTACATAGCCAGACAAATAGAGCTGTTTTATCAAATTCCCTTTGGGTACCTCCCACTGATACACAAATCCACACGAAACTGGAGTGACTGCATTTAAACCAATGCACTCAGGGTAGATTTTCAGCACCAGACCTGTTCTCCCTCGATACCCATTAAACAGCACAGCATGGGCAGGAGGCAGAGCCCAGCCAAGCTCCCTGCCATAAAGAACAACAGCATTGTAATGTGTCTGTAAGGAGAAGAGGCAAGGTTGTGTAATCTGCATTGATTTGGCAGAGTGGGCTGGAAAATGAGCAGCTCTTGCCAGCTGGGAGCTCTGCGGGAAGCAAATTCAGCTCCTCTGACAGCCACTGTCAACTGGACCTCCAAGGCTGAGGCTGGTCCTGTGACTGGGATGGTACCGGGACAGCTTTATGGTGATAGTTCCCTCTCCTTCTCCTCCCTCCCCTTCTCTGAGTCCACCTGGCTTTGGGTGCCCACTCAATGCAATGGCCAGTTTGAACAGCCCATTTTCATGTGTTTAAACCCCACATCCTACTCACTTCAGAGCAGACACTGACTCAGAGACTGCCCAGGGATTTGCATCTCCGTGTTCTCAATTCTCCAATCTTGCTGCACCTCCCTGCCCAGTGTGCCCACGCTTATGCCATCACTCTTCAGGCTTTTTTTTTTCCTTCAGAGCATTTGAGATCACTCAGAACACCATCACACTTGTCCCTGAAATCCACTTGTCCTCACAAAAACTAACCCCAGTTTGCCTGGATGGAGAAAGGGACGTCAGGGCTGCCCACAGATGAGGAGTGGGTGGCAGGGGCCCCTCTGGGACTGGGGCTGAGCTCTGTTACCTGTTTTCTCTGCACTGTAGCTCAGGTTGGTGCTGGGGAGCCGTGCTGGGGTGGGAGCTGCAGGGGAAGGAGCAGCTTTGCCCTGCTCACTGCCCCGGTCTGTCTGGGTGCTGCAGTCTCTGCTGCCTGTCTTCGAGTGGGCTGACAGCAAGGGCGTGGAGGGAAGCACAGGAGAGGGGGTGGAGGGGATGGATTCGGAGCGATATTCTGTTCCCAGCAGAACACCTGCGAGGGGAAAGGAAAGGAAATGTCACCAGCACAGAAAACTAACTTCTATCAGCTCTGCACCACTTTGCACTGCTTGCTCCAGGACCTGGAAAGGGCTCCCTCCATCAAGAGGCAGGACTGGTTTGCCTTTCCACAGCACCTTCCACCCTTGGGTGCTGAAGTAAGAGGAATAGCAGTGTCCCCATGCTCATCTGCACACTCTGAAATCACCTGCAAAAGGTTCTCATTTACATTTCAGGGGTTTTTCGTCTCAGTTTTGGGCCTAACTTCTCCCAGGAAAAAAAAAATCCTCTGGGACTTGCTTTGTTACAGCTCCATTTCTCAGAACAATGCTGTTGAGCCATTCCAGACAGGAGTCATGTTGGTGCAGGCACAACACCACAGGATAGAAATCCTGATTAGAATCTCTGCTCCAATTCAAAGAGACTTTACACTGTAACACCCAGCTGAAAGCAAGTGCTTGGGAACCCTGAAAACTGTATCCCAGACATCCCTAAAGTCAGGTGCCAAATTGGGAGTAAAGGCTTATATATTTAATGGCAGAGCCTGAGCATCAGAAGTCATTATTTCCCAAAGGTGATTAAAATAAGCAGCTATTTCAAATGCATCCCATCTTGCAGCCAGCTTTACTGGAGGCCAGGCCAGCTGCTCTGTCTGTCCAACCCACCCCCTTCCAAGCAGTGGCTTGTGTATCAGAAGTGCCACTGGTATTTGGAAATTACCCAGGCTGCCCTTCCAGCTCTTGTCCTCCCTCTTCTCCTCCAGGATGGGGGTGCTGCTCAGCGTTGAGGAGTGGGACAGCAAGCCCGAGCCAGCGTTGGAGATGGACATGAGGGATTTGGCAGGTCTCATGGAGGAGAGCTGCTCTGTCTTGCCGGGCTCCTTGCGGGAGCGCTGCTGCAGCACTTTGATCATGGCGTCCTTCTCGATGATCTGGGCATGGAGGGTCTTAATCCTTTGGGGGAAGGAAAAAGGACAGTTTAAGTGTCTCCCATCTCCCTGGACTGAGGCCTCAATGTCCCCATGGCTGTGACTAGGACTCCTTGAGGCATTTGGGGAGGTGGAGGGAGGATGTCAGGAGATTGTCCTGGGCACTGGCTGCTCTCTGGCCCACCGGCCAGAGAATGTGAGAGAGTGCACTGATACACCCACCCACCTCTGGCTACTGGAAACAGCCAGGAAAGGAGCTCTGAGACAAACTTGAGAGTTATGGGCAGGACATGGGACCAACAGAAAGAATTAACACACTCTGGGGAGACTGCACTGAGCCTAACCCCAGGGAAAACAGCTCTGTGAGCCTGTTAAGGGGTGGCTGGAGCCTGGGGTCTGATGAAGATGCCCTGAAGAGAGAACAGGAACAAGCTAGATGCAAAAAATCCAAGACGAGACTTTTTTGCATTAGCCCTCAGTATCAAGACAGGTTTTGGATTGCTATGTAGATACTTCCTTGGCCAAATGAGTGTCTGGAACTCGGCATTGCTGCTGCTGGTGAAGACACAAGAATTTCTGGTTCTGAGGCAATTCATTTCAAATCCCCGTCCCAAAGAAGCCAGATGAGACCAAACTGCACTTTACCTTCCCTCCATGTCGAGGCATCTCCTGTTGGCCAGCAGGATCTCCTCCTCCTCCTTCTGGATGCGAGCTTCCAGCGAGGTGTCGTAGCTGGGGTTGGGCGAGTGGCTGATCACCGTCGTGTCCCTGGGAACAAGCACAGCACATGAAGGACCTGCTGAGTTTGCTGCTTTCCCCCCCAGCAGCACAAAAATACTGCTCAAATGTAACAAACAAAAAAGTCCACTTTTTTTTGAGTTTAAGTTGGCTCAGTGTCTTCCAAAAATCCAACTCCCAACTTCATTTGTGTCCTAATGAAGAAAGGTTGCAAAAACATGCAGATCATTACAACAACAACCTCCTGGCCATCTCAGGCCAGCCCCTCATCTAAACTGAGTCACTGCACTACTCTAAACTGATCAACGAGGCAAATCCAAGGACACAGAGAGGGGAAAGGAACACCAGGCACTTTTCTTCAACTTCAGATAAAAAGCTTTTTCCCTTCCCCTTCCAACAGCATCATACAGGGAATGTGAATATCAAAGGGAACAAGGCATGGAAGTTTCTTAAGCAATCCTAAGCAGCTTGGTCCAAAAAATTTGGAATAGGGTGGAAAGAGTTTCAGACTGATTCCATACAGTGCCTAATGTTAACACTGTGATAGTTGGTCAGCCCACTAACCGAATAATGAGTATTTCATTCTACATGTGAATGTGGAAGGGCATGAGAAGATCATTCACCAAAGAAACCCAACCTGACCCAGTTCCTGTCCGGGCTCTAAAGCATCCTTCCTGCAACCTCAGCTTCCCAAGGGATGCCAGTTCCCACTGTTAAAGAAAAGGGAAAGAAATCTGGACAGTGTAGATGAAGTTGCCACTGGAATTAGTGGAATCTGGATGGAAATGGAAAAGCAGAGGCTCTTTCCTGACTGGACAACATTCTTGTTCATTTAATGAAACCTGAGCAGGCCTGACACATCCCCTCCCACTCCATGATAAACAATAGACCAGGCCCCAACTTATCAGCCCACGCTGAAAATATAACATGGCCTCTAAGCACAGGCAGCAGCAGGAGCCTTTAGGGAATCTCTGGGGAGGTGGAAAACAGTGCACAAGAAGCATCAATACCCTAAAATAACAGCTTGCTCCTGGAGCAAGATAAGATAAGTCTTTAAACGCTAACACAGCAGATCTGTGACTTCACCCCTGTAATTCCAGTGTGATCTTACAAGCTGGGAAGCCAGTTGTGATAACATCCCTATCTGGATTTGGCTCATGAAACAATCTGCAATAAAATCTGCTGTCCAGAACCATAAACTAGTGAGCAAGGCAATTATATGCAGGCAAGGCCTAATGCTAAGGAGTTGCACTCCAGTAACAGCTCTTGTTTACCAACCAGCTGAGGCACTGGGGCCTATTTACACCCATAATCAGAGTTTCTGTACAGTTGTCTTGGAATGGGAGCTTGTTACCAAATTTCAGACACCCTTCCCACCCCCACAAGCAGTGCTCTCCACACACAGCAGAATGTTTTGAGCAGAATTTCCTAGTAGATGCTTCTGGTTAGTAACCAGACAATACCACAAAGTAATTTGCAAAAACATTCTGGAGAACAAGGAAGCCATTCAGGGTGACTGATGTGAATCACCAAACTCACCCCATCTCACATGACTTCAGCAAGGACTGATTCCTGTTTTTAAAATAAAAAAAAACCCAAGCCTCTTCTCCTTGGAATCAACAGCTTCTAGGAATGGCTCAGAACAATTCTGGTCTGGAAAATGGCTCCTGCATGTGGAGGAATCTTCCCCTGGAAAAACGTTTCTAATTGTTGGCAACTGCACAGCTCCCAGGAAGAGCAGCCAAGCTCCACTTGCTCGCAGAGGTCTGAGGAGTTGTTCAGACCACGGGAGGGTGGCATGACAACATTCCTGGGTGGGAAATAGGACATTCAAGTGGAAAAAGAAAATAATCCCAGCACTGTGAAAAGTCCCATTTACCTCTGAGCAGCCACAGTTGCAGCTGCATCCAAAGCAAACTGTCTCATCACACTTTCCTCCAGGTATTTCTGTTCCCACTTGGTCATGTCAGCTTCCAGAGCAAGGATCCTCTCTTCCTTCTCACGCAGCAGCTCCATGAGTGCCGTGGCGTTGTACTCAGAGACATTGGCAGTCTGAGATGTGCCCTGACGCTGATTCCCAGGAGAAGAAAACCCAAACAAAATAAAAATAGAAGTCTCAGGATGCAGTTGTAAAGCTCAGGGCTGGCTGGTTTGCTTTTTGTCACTGGTTTGACACAAGAACCCCCCCAGAGGGAAATGCAGTGGCTTTATGCTGTGTTGGATAAGCTAGCATGAAAATACCTGAGATGGGAAATACTCCTCCCAAGGCCTTTTTTCCATGTGCAAAGCCCCAAATGTGAATCCCAGAGCTGGACTGTGCTCTAGAGGTGTGATGTGCACAGCCCTTCCACAGTGCCTGAAGTAACACAGACTGACTCCCAAGTGTTCAGCAAGCACTGACTAGTATCTTCCCTTCAAAAAAAATACATCCAAAATCTTTTTAAAGCATTTGATTATTAAATTTATATGATCAGTGTATAGCTGGGGATTGAAATAATTCAGTTCTAAAGCAAGATTTGGAAGGCAGGCAGTGTTTCCTTTCAAAGTAAGGAAGCGTGGAGATTTGCTCAGGTAATAGTTCAATGAATAAAAATTGCAGTTTTATATGGAAATCTCATGTGGGATTAGCAAGACATTTGATTTAAAAAATAAAATAAATGGCTTAAGAGAATAGAAATTGGGCTATTTAAAGCTGAGCTTAGAATTTTCAACCACGACAAGAAAGCAATTTTTTGTGTTGACTCAGGCTCAGTGTGAGGTTTAGAGTACCTGATCTTCCAAAGGTGCAACAGAAAAGTTTATCAAATTACTGTAACTCCTACTAAAACCAATGCAAAACCCCAAGATTTAAATATCTATTCCTATGCAGAGATGGAAGTTAGGGGATAAAAGTAACCTGAAACTAGATGTGATTTAGAACACAGGCCTGTATCCTATTTCCAGTAAAAATCAGACACCTGACAGTTCACCTGTGTTTGACATAGGCTGAAGTAAATGCAATTCTTAACACACCTGCACAGTCTGCTTCTCATTCCTTCTTTTCACTGAAAAATATCTAATATAATTGCAATATAGTCTCTGTGAAACTCCCATCCATTTCCATCAACTGCATTTATAGAATTGGCTTTGCTGGTTTAGTCTTGTGCACTCTGTCTAAATTCAAAGGCTTTTTGCAAGGCCTCTTTTCAGCCCAGTTGTTAATGAATTTTACATAAAATCCCAAACTGTGGACAAGATTTTAAAAATAATTTCAAATAATATAACCATGTTATTTAAAGATAAACCAGCATGTAGCTATGTGGCTATTTCTGCATCTTGTCACAGGATGGATCCCCTATTTCTCCTTGCCTAAATTCTCTGGTTGAAACCGAATTAAATCAGGTAAAAGCAACACAAAGGCCAGCTGTTAATGAATTTTATATAAAATCCCAAACTGTGGACAAGATTTTAAAAATAATTTCAAATAATATAACCATGTTATTTAAAGATAAACCAGCATGTAGCTATGTGGCTATTTCTGCATCTTGTCACAGGATGGATCCCCTATTTCTCCTTGCCTAAATTCTCTGGTTGAAACCGAATTAAATCAGGTAAAAGCAACACAACGGCCAGCAAATGCATTACTCTAACCAGCGAAAAATAAGATTTTTAACAATACAAGATAAAAAAACCACTGCCTTTCTCTCCTGTGGGGTGCAGGGTGCAATCCCACAGGGGTGCCAGGGGCAGGGGGTACCTGCTGCATGCGGAGAGACTCCAGCTCCCTCTCCAGGCGCGTGCGCAGCCTGTGCTCCAGCTGCTCCCTCTTCTCACACGCTGCCTGCAGCTGCACCAAGGCCTGCTGCATCTTCTCCACCTTCTCCACATAGACCTGCTTCTTCTTCAGCTGCAACACAGGAAGAAAAGGCAACATAAATAATGAGAACGAGCGAGTGAACTTCAGGCTTTGCCACCAGCCAGGAAGATGATGTCCAGGTGACTTCCAGCACCTGAAGGCAGCCCACAAGAAAGATGGAGAGAGAATATTTGCAAGGATCTGGTGTGACAGGACAAGGGGGAATGGCTTCCCACTGACAGAGGGGATATTGGGAGGAATTCTTCCCTGTGAGGGTGGTGAGGCCCTGGGTTCCCAGAGAAGTTGTGGCTGCCCTATCCCTGGAAGTGTCCAAGGCCAGGTTGGACAGGGCTTGGAGGAACCTGGGCTAGAGGAAGGTGTCCCTATTGCAGAGGACTGGAATTGGATGATCTTTAAAGTCCCTTCCAACTCACACCATTCCATGATTCCTGACTGCTGTCAGTGGGCCCTGGCCTCCTGCTCTGGCCTGGACACTCAGGATGTTACAGCTCTGTCCCATCTCTGCTTTCCTGCTGGGTGTATTTGTCCTTTTTGTCCTCAGTGACCCCGTGGTAACAATGGGGAAACAGAGGAAATTATCTGTTGCAAATGTCTGAGAGCAGCAATGGACTAGAAAGGGCACCAGGGATTGAAAATAGTGTTTGAGTGACTTGACACACGTTTCCAAGGTAACTGCAGCAGTGTTTAGAGCTGGGAACACTCTCAGTGCAATATTCAAAATTGCTGGCAGCATTTTTACAAGATTAAGCAGAAACTGAATCAAAACTTGTAGGATCCTATTGCAGTCCCATCACAATAAAATAATAGGATCAAAGCACACACCAGCCATGGCCTGGGCTCTCCCCGTGCCAGGTTGATCCAGGTTTATCCAGGTTTATCCCAGCAGTCTGGACATTCTTCTTGGCCTGAGAGGTCCTGCTCTGCTCCTGCCACTGCCCTTCCATCCTCCTCCATCGTTAATCCTGCAAACCAAGCTGCCACCCTGCCTCACAAGGAGCAACAAAAACTGCCACACTGAGCCCCCCAGTAACTGTCTTAGCACGGTTAATCCACAGTTCAGGCAGAATAAAAACAAACTAAAATACGAATTAAAATTTTTAAAAGGAATAAAACATCCACAGGGCCCGGCTCTATTCAAATATAGGGAATATTGCACACCTGTGGGCATTATTTTCTGTTAAGGAAAAGATTAACAATTGCAATTAGCTGGCCCTGTGCAGCAAATCTGGGGCACTGCTTTTGTGGCTCTGATTGTCATAAACCCTGAAATACAAAAATAGCAGGAAGAAGGCAACTTTTCCCAACAGTCAGAGCCAAACTTCTAGAGGAGCACCACAATGCAAAACACAGACTCCCTTATGTGAGTTCAAAGAGCTGCTCTACAGCTTGATGGAAGGAAAGTCCACTGAGGGATATTAAAGACAAAAGACACCACTTTTGGCTCAGGAAGTCCTTCTTGGAAGCGGAAAGTATTCTGGGAAAGTATCACTGCTCGCTGGCCCCATTCTGACAGAGTTCCCCAGGAATCTGCTCTCTGTTTCAGCAGACACAGGATGCTTTGATCTGAACAACGTGAGCTGTTCTTACATCGCACCTTTGTTCCAAAAAGGTCTTATCATGTGTTTCTTCAAAAATTTTCCCTTTTCTCACTCCTGTTCCTTCAGGCAATGCGAAGAGCAGGGAGAGAAAAATCTCCGAGCGCTATTAATCCCAGACACAGGATCCTTTTCTTCTCTCCATAAAGTCAGCAGGCATCTAATCTCACAGCGTGAACGTTGCTGCCTTAGAGGATTTTCCCCAAACAAGAATTTTATAATAAAAGTTACAATAAACAGTGAGCAATCCAGCCAAAGGACTTCCCACCAGTGCATGTACAGTAGAAAGGTATTTTTATTCTTTGATTGCTCAAGATTTCAAGCTTGTTTGGGATGGGAGGGATGAGAACATTTTAATATAACTTAATATCCACTGCTGCTCTGCAGAAAATCAATAAATATGTTATACTTAATAAATCTTTTTATTCCATACCATAGTGCTGGATAACACGAATTTAAGGTTTCTCACACGCCACTAAAGTGTGGATTAATGCACCAGTTTTAAACTTAGATTAACAGCAGCTCAAAGCAGCCAAAAGTGATAAATATAGAGTCAGCAGCAGAACCCAGAAATGGAGAGCGCTCAGTATCTTGGGTTTCAGCCTGGACCAGAGCGAGGAACAACCTGATAAACTCACCAGCAGTGAAATATCATATATCGAGCTGAAAAATACTCTCTTCAAAACCAGCTCTCCTCACTCTCTCTTCTTCACAAAAGAAGTTAAGGATGAGGTAATGGACATTTGGTCTCTTATTACCTACCACAAAGCATTTAAATTTCTGAGAAGTTTTTTAACACACAGGCAAAAATCCTGCAAAAGCAGCCACCGACAACATTTTAGTTTCACAATTAACAAACCTGAGTATGCATATGTGTGGATTAACGTTCTGGCCCGCATTCAAAGAATACCAAGAGCCCAGCCAAAAAAGCTGAATTAGGACACCGAAATTCCACTGAAACATTCACTTTGAACGTGCTCCCATCAGCCAAACCTGCAGGTGAAAAGTTGCAACACAAGCTGTTGCCCAACTTGCCAGCACTGCCTGCACACGCCTGACTCGGGCACCAGACCCAACCTACAGGCACAGCTTGTTCAGTGGCTTTGCAGAAACACATTTTTTTTCTCCCTTCACAAGATGCACTTCATCTTCCAGCATCAGGGAGAATTAGGATCGTTGGAAGATTTAGCGCTGGTGTGTGTATTCTTTTTAACGGCTTAAAACCAGAATTAGTGAACAAATTCCTCAAATATTCAGGTTTTTGGATCCCAGGTGTTCAGTAAGATTTAAAGGCAGGGATGTACTTAACTTTCCCAATGTCTTTTGTCAGAACTATCCTTTATCTATAAGGTAGTTTCATTTCATGCACTTGCTGCCCTCAGTTAACTCACTGCATATCCTGGCACTCTCATTCATTTCCAGCTCTGCCACCCTGCTACTGCAAGTATTTGTGAGAAAAATTTACCCTTCTGTCAACCAGGATTCTCCAGAAGTGGTGGAAGGGAAATCTAAATTTATAAATTTTTGGTTTTCATCTCTCTGACTTGATCTGAACTCTCAATGTAAAGAGGATCAGGAATGACTCTTCCAAGCACAGAGGGATTTCATTACCAGAAATCGAGAGAATGATCTTGTTTTCCTAAGACTGGAATTGGAAACAATTTCCTGAGTATTGCCAGGGTGCTGAAGACATAACTAAGATGGGAAGAAGGAAAAAAGGCAGCGTGCTGAGGCTTGTTCTTGGTCATTTGCCATGGATTCCCCACCCTCTCTCTCCCAGCAAAGAACCAAAACTGGCTGCTCAGTGCCAAGGGCCACAGCAACGTCTACCAGGGCAGAGATGGCATCAAAGGACACAGGAATTCTCTCCTTTGCATCAGGCCTTGCAGTGAACACGTGCTCTAGATAAGAGCTCATTCCTGAAGCTTTACAAGGATGCAGTCACGCCCTTCAGTATGTAATTTTAAGTAAATTTGACAAGATAGTAATTTTCCTTTTGATGGTACAGCATTTAACTAAGGAGCAAGCTCATGTTCACATCATGTATCGTAACTGCTTTGCCTCCAAGGGTGCTCTGAAAATGCAGAGCATTTTGCTAATGAGAATATCTTTATTATAACACCTATTTACAATGTAAGGTCTCACATAACCTCAGTGCATGTCTGGAAGCACAGTACAGCACTGCAGGATGACTGGATCCCTTCCCAGCATTTCCTACAGCACAATTTTAATAATATCCTTATCGTCTCCAGGTCAATCCCTGACTGCTTTGGAAAATGTCCTAACCAAGCATCAGAGGTCAGGCTGTAGTTTTATCAACAAAATTTTCTAACTAAACCAATGTAAACAGGAGCAGTCACTCTCCAGTTGCCATTCACTACAAAGTTTATGTAAATTCTGCAACAGGACTGAGGACAAGAAAAATAAAGATCACCAGGACTGGCCTGGGCTCTGCAGAAATCCAGTGCACAAAGAGCAAAGCAATGCAGGGAATACCCCTGGAAAGTTCCCTGGCTGCCTGATCAGGTATTTCCATCTTCATTTAATTTCCCCTCTCCCTGGGCATGCCCTTGCATGGGCTAAAATCAACGGCCAAAGACAAAGTTTTCCCTCAAAAACTGGTATTTGTTAATTACTACAACTGCCCAGCAGAAAGGAGATTAACATCCTAAAAGCCAAAAAAATCCTGCTCCTCCATTTATTTAGGTTTTGACAAATCATGCAATGCCTTTCAGGAATCTCAGGTCCTTGCAGAAGGAAAGCTCTGAGGGTGGCACGGAGGTTTCATGGAAAGGGAACAGGGGCACACAGGAAGGAGGAATTTTCAGTCATGGAAAGGGAACAGGGGCACACAGGAAGGAGGAATTTTCAGTCATGGAAAGGGAGCAGGGGCACACAGGAAGGAGGAATTTTCACTCAGGTCACCAGGCACAAGGGAGGCTGTAACATCCTCCAACCAGAGCTGCCTGTGCAGGACAAACACAGCCCTGGACACAGCAGGTGAGGGGGAAGGATCTTCTCTTTGGAAAGAGATTCATTGCTTCCAGATGCGTTACTCAGCAAAGAATTTTTATTTTTTTTTTTCCTGGAGAAGAAGAGAAGACTTCCTGCAATGATTCAGAACGCTCCCAGGCATTTTGTCAAACCCAGCCATTACCCTCTTCATCTTGGACAGCTCCTATTTCAGCAAATTGGTAACACTCGTCAGCATCTGCTTGTCTCCCACCCACTATTTCTGATGGCTTCAAAGTCCTTTGTTTAATATATTCAGGGTGTTTTCATAACATTCTGGGTTTATCCTAAAGCTGAATCCACTCAGATGCAGCTGAAAATGTGTTTCCCCACAAGAATTTGCCTGCTATGGCAGAAATGTAGTAAAAAGAAAAAAAAAAAAGAGACAGCAAGCACGTTTAAATCACCTCACCCTCTTGCAGTTGGAATATATTCCTCCAGGATGCCTTTGAACCCTCAGTTTGTTTGAATTCGGGCCCAACAAGGCGCCAGTGGCCTCAGCAAGAATTCCTGCTGAAACAATTTGGTAACACTATCCCCTTGCTAGGGAACAGCGTTTGTGGCATGGGAATGTCACAATGTCGTCGCCTCGTTTGTTTGTGTTAAAATAAAAGTTCTAACTCTCAAAGCCACCTCTGGAAAATCACTAACAGGCAGAATATGTGAGACAGTGACACGGCAATAAAAAGGCAGTTCTGTCACAAGAATGCAGCTCGTTAGAGGGAACCAGCTCCAGGGGAAACAGGGAGGTTTCTCTCCTCTGCACCCAATCCATCCAGGAGTGACAAGCCATCCAAAAAGTGTCCCCTTTAGAAGCAACTCTTTCCTGAAAGGAGGATTATGTAGCTCTCAGAGTCGATGTGAAACAAAGCTGTGGAGACCAGGAGTATCTTTTTATAGACCCAGGGAAGCAACTGGAAAAAACCAGCCCAGGCATCAAACAGACAGCTCTCCTTTGGGTCTCCTCCCTACAAGCCAGAGCTCTGTTCTGAAAGTCTCAGGCACAGCATAAAAAGTACAAGAGATGTCATTGGGAAATGAATTTTCCCATTTCCCCCTGGACAGAACCCTCAGTGTTATCAGAAATAGAGCATTTTTTCTCTCCACAATAGCACAGTGGGAAATGAACACAGTATCTCAGCTGCTATCTGCTTCATGTGGAATTCTGATGGCTGAAGGATCTCAGAACTTCCAAACACAAGCATTTTTAGAAAAGGTATTTCCTTCAAACTTGTGCCCTCCCTCAGCCTCCAGTTTCCACCCATTAGAGAGGTGGTCTGTCTCCTCTTCCCACTGCAAGGTGTGTGTGAGGATGGCAAAAAACAGGTATTTTTATGTTCCTGGTGGTTGTCCCTATTCTTCAAAGCTGTCTCCTTGAGGCACTCGGTACAAAAGTGGTTTGTAAAGCAGTGGAGCAAAGGAGTACAAGTTACACTACTATAAAAAACCCACAAACTTTTCTTAAGTTGAAGTGTGGTCTTCCACGGTATGAATTAAGTAGGATAAGCAGAAATGATCAGGTTTGAGGAAAAAAAAAAAAGTGAAACCAGTAGCACTTGTAGCCTGTGCACTCAGCAGTTGTGGTTAGATAAAGTATTTGGCATCAAAGTCCCTCCTGCAACATTCCAAGTCTGGTGAGGACTGGCAGTCAGTCAGCATTTACTCAGTGTCAGGTGGGCCAGGATGGTCCTTCCTGCAAAGCCTGGCCCAGAGCAAAGCCCAGTTTAACTGCTCCAGTTTAACTCCAGGCTCTCGAGGTGTCTGTGAGCAGATGTGGTTAAATCCCGTGTGACCAGCCACAACCCTGCTGCCATCCCACCCGAGACCCTCACAGCAATCCATGCTCCAAAATGAGAATTTTTCATTGCTTTAGCTCCAAATATTACTATCACTAACTGTTTCTGACTGTCATACACGTTTTTTAAGCCAGCATACATTTTACCTCAAATATGTTCAATTTATGTCAAATGTTCAATTTATGTCAAATGTATTACACGTAATGAAAATAATCTGAAGTTTTGATTTTAGAAACCACAGACCAATACTTCCCTAGAAACAATTTTAGTAAGCTGCTGATTTATGTAAAACTGTGGAACATTTACTAAAGGGAAGAACGAAAATAGAGAAGTGAAAATAGGGGTTAATAACTGTGTATCTTTACGGAGAGTAGAGAAGTAGTAAAGTTTAAATATTACATATAAAACATATACATACTTAGCAATTCTGTTCGTAGACATATTTAAGTTTGCTTTAAATATTTATGATCACTCACCCTATTTTGCACTTTGCAGAAATAAACCCCACACTATCAAAAACTTTAATGGCAGCTTGTTCTAAATTTGAAGAGCTATTTCACCCCTGCTGACAGGGGAAGCATTCTGTGAATGTCTACTTTTGCTTCCAACTGCTTCACACTATACTTCAACATCTCCAAGATCATTCCTTTCTCCATCACATTTAGCATCCCTTCATCTCTCCTTTCACTCTCTTGGATGCTAAAATCCAGTATATATAAAAACCCTCAAAGCTCCACAGGTGTAGACAAGTGTCTGCATTTTACAGATGGGTGGTTTTGTCCAGACTGGCAATTCAAGCAGAGGATTTTGAAAAGAATCTAAAGCTCCAATTCCAGTGCAACATTTAAATTCAGTTATAGTCATATATGGCTTATAGCTCTCCTCAGAATGGAAATATTCTTTTTATAAAGGATTTGGTGCATACAAGGCAGGGTTACTCTGCTTAATAGGAAGTCAAAATGGAAAGGGGGGGGGGGAAGCTGAAAACTTACATTACAGGAGGCAACAACTGAAATATGCATCCCCCCCTCAGGCTCTGAGCCAGAGTAGCTGCCAAACCTGAGCCTAAGAAACTCCACCCTCTTCTGCAGGACCAGTTTGGAAATTCCTGACATTTACAGGGACTAGTTACTCAGATTAACCTGGCAGGAATAAAGAAATAATCCACAAATTGTCCTTATATCATGGCCACTGAATGCCACTAACTCGGAATGGTGTTTCCAGCCCCTTCGAAAGGTGCCCTGAGCTCTGAGCAGCTCCTTGGCCGCCTTTCGGAGTTACCAAACAGCCTGGGGATTTGAGAACTTTCCACAATTCAACACTAATGAGGCAACAAATGCGTTATAATCCTAAGTATTTCATTAAAAAGTGATTTGGGCAACCTGCAAAAGTGACTCTTTACCATTTGTTTCCCCTTATTCCCTCTCACCTCCAGGAAAAAGCAGAGTTAATTCCTGCTCCCTCACTGAGACGCTTCCATATTTATCTACAGCAGGAAGGGTGGCACTTCCTGCACACCCTGGGATTCGAGCAAAGGTTGGATGCATGTGACCACAAGCCCTCTTGCAGATCATTTCACTCTGTATCAGTCTGTGTGTGTGTTTTTAAGCTATCATGCAATTTAGCCCAGCATTACTCACCTGTTTCATTATTCTACCCAGGCAGAACTGTAATAGAACCCAATTCTTCTAGTAAAACAAGAGCAGTCTTTTGAAAATAAAACGTACAATTATTATTACCCCTCAAGGCTTCAACTTTACTGTGAGTGAGCCAAAATTAGTGCCTACACAGAGGTTCAAGCCAGCCAAGTGCTGTGTGTGCTGGCCCAGCTGATCACAGCACCTCATCCACACTGACTCCAAGCACTTTCCAGGGAAACCACAAGGATGTCCTGTGTACTTGGAGTCAGTGACACATCAAACTTTTAAATAAGGTGCTGAAATCTGAATGAAAGCCAAAGAGCTCCAATACATTGCAGAATCAATGACAGAATAGTTTGAGAGCCAAAGAGAACCATGTCACATGTAAATTACCCTATAACCTAATGCTCCCTGTCCCCTAAGTGCGAGTCAGCCATGCCAGGCTAAAAAGGTTATGATAGCAGGTAAACCCACAACAACATCCTGAATGAGCAGAGCAGATCCACGGGAGATCCAGAAGGACTGAGGGAAGTCTTCCATGAAGAGATTAAAGGAAGGGCAAAAATGAAGGACACCAGGGAGAGACACAGAAAGGTTCAGGGGAAGGACTACTGAAGCAAATCCAGGGTTTAGAGAAGGCTAAAACTCAGAAAGCAGCTACACCTGGACCTGGCAGAGGAGGATATTCACTTTGTATTTGATCATTCCTCCTCTGTTGGCACAGTGGGATCCTGAAGGGAGAGAGAACTGAAAGCAGCCAAGGGGAGGGTTTGAGGAATGTCTCTGAAGGCAGCAAAATTCAGGTGGACATAGGCACAGTGCCCAGCTGAGGCTGACGCTGAGTGCTGGTAACCAGGGAGATGGCAGCATTGGAGAACAAATCTGCAGTGAGGAAGTGTGCTTGGTCAGGAGATTTCCTCCCGAGACTCTCCACGGAGGAAGAGCAGGAGTAAAGGAAGCAGAGGCTGGAGTGGGAAATGGGGCCTTTGAGAGGAGAGGAGGAGGCAGGAGGGAAGGACGGACACCGTGACGCAGAAGGGCAGAGAGGTGAGAGCCATGAGTGGCAGGGACAAGGCCACAAAAGAAACTGCTGTGAAAGCTGCCCAGCTAAGCAGCTCAAATGCATTATCCCCTCTTGGGAGGAAAGGGAGAGAAAACAACTAAGGTCATGCCCAGCTTATTACAAATGCTGGGCACATACAGGGATCTGCACTGTCCCCACACCTGGCAAGGGGACAAGCTGCACTCATCTGGTATTACTTGAAAGTCCATCCAGATATGAATTTCTGCCAAGTCCAGGAGGTTTCCAGGGCTGAGATTTCACTTCAAGCCCATTTTTACAAATTGAAACAGAAAGAAAACAAAATATGACTGCTTAGACAAAAGCACTTCCAAGGAAATAGAGATTTGTGGCTTATCTGTTTAGCTAGTCAACACAAAGCTAAGCCGATAGAAACAGCTTTGAAGAAAGCAGATTTCCTTATAACTTCCACAAGACAAACTCACTCTCACAGTCACTTTTGCTGGAACACAAGCTACCCTGATTCCTCTCTCCCTGCATCCTCACCTCCTCCTCCAGTTTCACCACCTTGGCCTGAGCATTGTTCAAGGCCTGGTCTCGGATCTCGATGTGTCTCCGCTGGTCCTCGTTGGTGGAGCGTGCAGCAGCCAGCTCTATTTCCAGTTTCTCTTTTTCCCGCTGTGTTTCCTTGTCTAGGGATAAAAAAGTGATAGTTATCAATGCACAGCACTCGTCTCTGCCCAGTTTTCAGGAGCCTTTCACTCCAGGGGTGAAGGAAAGATTGCACTGGGACTTCTCACAAGAGAGAGAATGCAAATCTAGTACTAAGGGGGAAAATAAAAGGACATGGCTTTCAAGGAAGAGAAGGACCTGTAACCCTGAAAAACAAGTATGGTACCTTCAAGCAACAATGTGCCACAAAGATAGTGAGAAGGAACAGAAGGTGCATCACTCAGTACAGTTACTCAGGTAATTTGCTGTGATTATGCAGATGGTTGGTGAAACTTGGCACCTCTTTGCCTCTGAGCTTTCAGCAGTGGAAAACAAACTGAGTAATTTTAATATCTCAGGCTGGGGAGAGAGATGGCAGACTTGTGTGCCTGAGAAACTTGTGTTCCTTTTTTCCACACTGACCCCCCAAACTGGAAGGCTGATCTGTCCCTCCTCAGAGGAACATCCAGCAATACCTTCAGAAGATTCAAAAAACAAGCCAGCAATGAGAACTCCTCAGTCTTCCTCTACTGCCTGTAAAAATGACCCCCTGGGCCAGAAGTGAGGCACACACATTTGTTCTGTCATTGCTCAGAGCAGACCTGCCACCCCAACACAGCAGCTCATCCTTTTCTGCTGCTCTCCAGGAAGAGCTCGACTGTGTTGGAGCAGCAATGCTGAGTTGCAGGAACAGGGCACTGCCTTCACAAAAAACCAGATAGGATAAAAATAATTGGAGACTGGAGAAATTATCACACAGGGGTGTAAGGCAAAGCCACAACACAGAGCTGATGTCCTCTGTGTATGTTGCCATTCCCAGCTCAAGCCAACCAGCTCCAAAGATAACATTAACCCACTTGCTGGATACACAACCACAGAATACTCCCTGGAGTGATCTACACCCAGCACTGATGACACCAGAGAAACTGCATTCCAGAAACCAATATCCCACGACAAAGGAATGAGGACAAGGAGTGGAAGGCTTGAAAAACAGGAATGAGGTGCTGGGTGTTAGGACAGACTGCATTTGGAGTACACAGGCCCGTTTGTGCAAGCATGTGCATAACTATATTTACAGGACCACAATTACTCCCTTTCTTCTGCCAGCAAAAAGCCAGGAGCAAAGCTTTAGCAACACAGAGGAGCTAAAGATTCCCTTCTGCCAGGGAATCAATGCAGCCCACACACACAGGTTGCAAAACAAACCTGTCCACCAACAGCTCCCAGAGCCCTGCAGAGCAAACCCTGAGTGCAGCTCAGAGCCAGCCCAGGACATAAGGATAAATGTCATCACCCGCTTATTTTTTATCCCCATCTTTTCTCAGCATTTCTCCTCCACCCAGGAATGAGTTGCTGACAGTATGAGCACACTAAACTGTACTGCAGAGAGTGATTTGCAATGAGACAGGGTGGCATTATGCCAGCAGGTACCAGTCAGTGCTACCAGGCTGTTTGTTAATCTGGAAATGTCTGCAGAGAGGCTTTTGGAGGTTTTGCTGCAGACTTTTCTCCAAATGAGATCTGCTTCACTTGACAAGTGCCTGCAGCACCCCTAGAAATGCTGGGACTGATGAAATGCAGCACTGTGGCTTCCATGTTCATGCAAAAGGAGAGACCCCACAGCTTTGTCCTTCCCACCTTTCTGGGTGCACCTATGAACCTCAGTGTCCACCCAACAGAAGGAGAGATTAAACTCCCAGATTTCCCACTTCCACCAGGAGTCTGGAATTCGCTCCCTGACAGCCATTTCCTCGCAATGCAAACCACAAGGAATAAGCTAAAGATGACACGAGAGAGGGACACCAGCATCTGTCAGAGTAGCTGCAGTGTCTATTACACCACAGAAAAACTCTGTTTTGCAATTTTATTGCACTACCTTTTTATATAACAATTGGAGAAAAGTGAGCATTGTCAGAAGGGTGGAGCACACTGTGGGATGAGAGGAAAGTTGGCCCGGCGCCGTCGGCCTCAAGACATTTCAGAACAAAGGAAAAGCAGCATTTCACACCCGTCATTTTGGTTTGCCTTGTGATAAATCCACTGCTGTGGACAGAATTCCTGACCCTCACCCAGCCCAGCAGACTGCAGGAGTGTTCATAGCCTTTATATATTTTTGCTGAACAGGATAGGGCAGTGGCAAATTAAAGAGGAAGGAGATAGGAGACCTAGCAGGCTCCTCTCCCACTGGCCTTAACTCATGCCAGGACTCCTGTCAGCCTGGGAAGGTTTCATTTCAAAGCTTTCAAGGAATAAAATAGGTGGATAAAATGCCATGTAAATTATGGGGTAAACACTAATTTTACAGTTTAACTGCAAATTACCTTTGCTCCAAAATCTCTAACAAATCCCATCAGATGGACTTTACATACTGACAGAAAAGGAACTCTTGAATCCGTCCTCCTTTCTCCACTGCCAGTTTTGGACTGCCACTGCCCTGATTTCTGTGCTGATAATTAACCTGCTGCACTGTCCTCCTTCCCAGGGTGACTGGAGCTTTCCACTGACCCACAATGGCTGTGTAACTCACTTTGTGCAAAGAGCTGAGAGATGGTTTTCCGATTGTCTTCAGAGCCCTCAAACTCCTTCTCTGCCAGCTGCTTGTTGGCTGTCTCCATGCGTTCTGCAAAAATGTTCAATAAAAACAAACTAAATAATTAAAAACTTTCAAGCACTAAGTTACATCTGCTCAGGGCATTCCTGATGCTGGGGGAATGGATTTCTTAATTCTACAGCCTATCAGAAGCTGGCACTCACTTTTGAAACGTTTCTAATTATGTCCTTAAGGAAATACACTCAATGAGACAAAAGAGGTTAAAGTTCCAAAGAAATTATTTTAAACATTTATAACACAGAAGTTTATTTTTTCAATTTATACTTTTATTTTTTTCCACACAAATAAAAGATTCACCTATAATTCTCCATTAAATCTTAACAGAAGATTAAATCACTGTTGTCCAATTACCTGATTTGAGGGAATAGTGTAAAACCCTAAAAACAGCTTAACAGCTCTGCTGCTTCAAGCTGCTAGAAACATGTATCAGTCTGTGAAAATTAGAATGAAATGTTTATGCTGTGTTTTATTTTGAATAAGANTACTGGGAAATGAATGGCTTTACTTCCTGGATGCAAAACAATTTCTGGGTGTCTCTTAATAAGAGACATGAGGCAGTGAGAGCTGACAACATGCAGGACAATCAGAAGGCTTTCTCAAAAAAATTAAACTTACAGTTTAAACAACTGTTTGTGCACCTTCAAAAATCTCAAATTGCAGATGTTTTCCACCTTCCAAACTAATGCTTAAACTTTTACCCCTGCTAAGGTCAAATACCACTCAACACCACTCTGCTGCCAGCCGTGGTGCTGCCTCAGCCTCTTAGCAAGGAGCAGACACTAACAACATCTCACTCTGGAAAAGGGAGGGAGATCCAAAAAACCAGATGCCTCCATTGATAAGGAATGACAAGACCTTCAGGAAGAACAGACACTCTGCAGTTTGTATGTCAGTGCAAAAGGGTCACTGGACAGGAAATAAAGTGAACGTGCCTGGTGTGGGATTAGGCAGGCAGCAAAACCTCTTTCCATTTGTGTAAACTGAACAAATTGTACAAATTGTCTCTGGGATATAAGACACGAGAGAATTCCAGGCTTGCATCTGGTTTATGGTATTTGGCTTATCACATGTTTCTTGTCAATGAGAAACAGGCTGGAAATGAAAGACTACAGCCCTGTCCTAAACCTGTCTTTTCCATTCTCCCAGCAAGTGCTTAAAATCTCTGACTACTGAATGCACCTGAGTATCCCATCATATTCCAGTCGTGTCAGACACTGAATTCTGCAGCAAAACTCTGTCCTGCCGAGCAAGCATAACAATAAAAACCCCAGCATTGAAGAACAGAAGTTTTACTTCATTTACCTCTTAGATCCCTGTTGAAATCATGAAGCCTACGAATTTCTCCTTCCAGTTTGTTTCTCATGGCCTTTTCCAGGGCATCCCGCTTCGAGGAGGATTTCTCCAGGTTTTTGTATGCCTCTGAAACTTGCTGAATTTCTGTTTCCAGCTGCAGTGGAAGTGAAAACAAGCACTTACTATTTTTCACTAATTCAGTCTCAGACAGGAGATTACTTTGTCTCAAGTGTTCTTTATTGAGGGAAACCTACACTTATACACTGAGTAAAAGAAAGTCTCAGGTCTGTGATGAATCCCTCTGTAGAAAGAATATCAATGGCTGAATAATTTTGCAATAAAATAAGCTTTATCTTTCCTTTCAGCCTTCAGTGCAAAGCTTCTCTGATCATCCACAGCAGGAGATTCACTCCTAAATCTCCTTGCTGGGCATGGTTTGCTATGGAAGTGTGGATCCACAGCACAGCAAACCCCATCAGCACTGTCTACAGCAAGTGATCAACAGGGAGGTGGAGGGAAGTGCATTTATATCCTTCTGTCGTTATCAGGAAGCTGTCAAACAATTCTCTCAAGTATTTCCTGGCCAGAAACCTTCCAAAAAAACACAACCAAACGAACATATGTCCCTGGTAAGAGGTAACATGGGGAATAATGAATGTGGAAAGCCACACTGGTCACCTGAACTCAAAGACAGCCACACATTTTACTGGCCCCAAACACTGCTCAGTGCAAAGGGCACAGCAAGGCCCAAAAAGTCCTAAATTGCCAAGTAGCATCAGCCTTTCCACAGCTACAAGGCAAAAGCAAAGCTGACCTGCTGCACAGCTTTAAACCACTGGTCATCAAGAAGTTATTTTTGTGAGGCAGCATGAAAATACCTCCAACATGCACGTTAATGATGGGTCTCACTGGGGTATTTTCTTTTAAGTCTTAGCATCATTTACTCTGCTTGTTCCATAAAGCCAAAGGTGGCAAATGGCTGGGTCCAAATCAAGACATTAAGTTTTCATGGAAATTGTGTGGTGTTGAGAGAGGGACAAAAGGAGTGTTAGTCCCAGTCCTGCAGTCCAAAATGTCTTTGGTGTAGCCATAGCAGCACTACTTGCCTTGCACATTGTGCTGCCAACCAGTTTTGTAGCAATGTCCCCTGTGCCTCCTTGAGTGACTGTGGTCTCATGCCATCCCTAACAGGCCCTTCCTGCAGCTCTGAAGGGTTTTTGGGAAAATGACACCTGCTGCTATCCTGGGCAAGCTATAACCTAAGCAAGCAAGCCAAGCAGTCAGCTTCTCCAGCAGCTGAGGAGGATGTGCTTTTGAGCACGGTCAGTGAACTGTTGGCAGAAAACTGAAGGCTTTGATTCCATCTTCTGCCAGAGTTAAGCTGATGCCCAAAGGCACAGGACACACACTAATCAATCTGCATACAAAAGACTCTAAAGTACATAATCAATCCCCTCAGCAAGGCATCCAAGACTTGCAGATTAAATGATTCAATTATGGACTAGACCAGAGACAGCAGAGTGCCTGAATGCCAAAACCACCCACCTTCTGCAGCCGGGCCACTTTCTCATAGCACCCATCCAGCTCCTGTCGTAGGGACCTGTTCTCTTCTGACAGGATTTCCACCATTTGCTGGGCCCTGGAAACGATGGCAAAAGGATCTACTTGCATCTGCTGGTAGGGGGAAGGGATCTGCTGGGCCCGGGGCATCACGGAGTAGGAGTCGCCTTGCTGCTGCTGCGGGCCTAGGAAGGGCTGGCATAGTCGGTACAGATCTCCCTGATGGACTGGGTTGGACAAGAAAGGCTGCTGGGTCCGTGGCAGAATGCCAGGATCTGCCTGGCTGGGAGTCAGAGGTTGCTGGTGCTGGGAAGGGGACAGCCTGGAGGGTGGAGGAGACTGGAGCAAAGTCAAAGATCCCAGCGACGTCAAGGAAGAAGTTGGGCTGTGGTGGTGAGGTGGTCTCTGTTGTAGCTGCAGCTGCACATCTGGGTTCTGCCTGGAAAAGAGAGAGCAGAGGCTCCATCACAGTCATGCAGAGGAAGGAGCACAAACCCAGGGACAAGGTGTGTAGCTCCTGTGCACAGGTCTTCCCACACAAAAGACTCAAGTGAGGCTTTTTTCAGTTTTATAAGTCTGTTTTTAAAAAGCGTTTCAAAATCAAATCTTTAGCAGAAAATTTATTCTAAAGGCACAAAGGTGTTTCCTCTTGAGACTAATTTTTACAGAAATACTAAGAGAAAGTGCATCAATAGCTACTGGCCAAAATTATTTTCATAACTTTTCTCCACATTTTGTGGATAAAACTGCTCAACTAAGGACTGCTAGGAACAGGTTCTTTTGTTCTGGCCTTAAATGTGCCATCTGTCATCGAGAAAACAATGAATTTTCTTCTGCAAGCCAGGACACAGAGTTAGAACCATTGGCTAAGCTTGATGCTAGTATGCCAGCACCACTGATCTGAGCTTTCTGAAATATCAGCCAACAAGCTGCAGCCTGGTTCAATGAGACAATTAAAGGATCTGAGAACCAACCTAAGAATCAGAAGCAGCACTTTCATTCGAGCCTGCCCTGTCCTATGCAGTAGGTGTGTTTACTGCTCCTAACAATAACCTCTGCAGGCTATCAAAGACACATCTTAACAATCTATAACATGCCTGAGTCCATCACAGAACGAACTCCAAGCTACACCCTCTCACATTTCCCAGGCTCTGGAGATCCCCAGCTCAACTCCTGCTGCATCAGCCAAGTAAGAAATCTCTCTGAGAAGACTGCATGGATTTATCACGCTTGGATGGCCTCAGGAGGCAGCATTTGCTTTCTCCTCCAAAAACATCCAACCTTTAACTTCTCTGGATGTTCTTTATTCTAACAGTTGAAGTCCTTTCCTCTCCACAATGCAGCCAGTCTCTCCTTGAGCACAGAGCTCAGCCCAGAGCAGCCCCAGCCTGTGTCCTGAAACACTCCTGCTGCTCGGACAGAATTTCCCACCCTTTGGGATGCAGTTCAACCCTGCAGCTGGAAAAGCACACACTGTTGTTCCACCTGGCCAGAGCTGCTAGAGAATACCCCCCTGGCTGCCTGTGCTCCCAGGAGGGACCCTGGACTCCTGCCCTGCAGAGGATGGACAGGGCAGCTCACAGCATTCCCAGGGCAGCTCACAGCATTCCCACAGCACTGGGAGCCTTGGAGGAACTGACAACAGCGAGCAGGAAGCTGAGCTGGGAGCTAAAGGGTTACACAACAGGCTTCTTTCTCAGCCCAAGTGCAAACACTCAGTATCATCCTTCCTGTTCTCCAAGAAAGAAGGAATCACTCCTCATACCCATCACTCCCATCTGGGCATTACTCACATCTGGCAGCAGCGCAGCGGAGTTCAGCAGCTCTCAGCCCAGCACAGGGTTCACTACTCAGCATCATGCCCCTTATGTCTCATTGCCCTGCTTCCCAGCACAGAAGGGGCATGGAAACCTCCAAACTCCTGCTCAAATTCCCTAATGGAGGAACAAATCTAGCCTTTGATAACTATGAAAAAACAAAGAGTCGGTGCTCTAGCTACTGTTTCTCTCCTTCTCACATTCAGGTGACTGTGGTCCCTGCCAGCAGCATCATTTCAGGAGCTGTATTTCCCCAGAAATGATCATTTGCAGCGTGAGGATTTCAGGGGTCATGCAGAAGAGTGATGTGCAATTAATTTCCTCAGGAATGTTCAGTTTAGTAGCAGCAATTTGGTTCTTCCCCTCCCCGGGGGGCAGCTCTACTTATTGTTGCATTGATTTCATTAACTTTATTTGCCAGTTCTCATAATGAAGAATGAGGCAAAACCATCACAGGCCACGCTCAAGGTCACCTCGTTTGTCTCAGGTGGTTTCCAGCTGCTTTCTTAGCTCACCCAGTTGTGTGCAGAGTTAAAACTTTGCATCCTCACAAAGCACTCATCTCCCTGAGTTTATTCTTTAGCTATCACCACAGCTCTGCTTTGATGCTATAATCCACTAGGGAATAACCTTGCTGTGACATTTCATCTGTGATGACCTACAGAGTTAGATCAAATAGAAACACATCGCCAGTCTGCCTCATGGATGCAAAAAACCGATTTTCAACCTACAAAATAATCTCTTCCAGTCCGAAAACAACCTGGAGCAGTTCCTCAGAGAGCCTGGTCTCAGCGAGTTAATCTTATAAGCCTAATGAGGATGATTTAGATGCCAATGTTAACAATTTGAACTATTTGACTAAAAACATCTTGTTATTCTGTCAACAGAGACCCAGTGGCAGAACCCTGCCATCCTGAGCACTAATGAAAGGAACAAAATGATGGCCAAAGAAGCACAGCAGCAGCACTTTAATTCTGAAGGGACAGTCGAGCTGACATGCCTTGTAATGATCCTTTTTTTTAAAAAAAACCTCTTGTAAAGAACAACTCTAGGAAATCATGGCTGAGTATTTCTAAACAGGATACATTTCCAAGAATTCCAGCATCTTGGCACTCACATCCAGAGCCTCTCATAATCTTGAAATTATATCAATCTTGTGGGCTCAAGCTAGAACATGAGAGCTTGGAGCCTCTAGTTCTGTGGCATTACCAACAGCATTAGGGCTTCCAAAATATCACAAATGCATTTATATTCCCAGCAGAACAAGATAGCACAGCTGGGTTAATGCATCCTACCTTTAAAAAAAAGATATTTAGAAGTCCTAGTAACCTCACAGTGACACCAGACTTTTTAAGATCTTGCATGCAAACTTTTACATACACATTCAAAGAACTTTTTGGCATCCCCACTATTTACAATTTTGTCTTATAAAATACTTACATACATTTTGTGGGTACAAAATACCTGGCTCTGGGATTTCTTTATATTAACAAGATAATTGAAGAATTTATTTCTCTGGTAAAGCAATTTTGGGCTGAGAGAGTCAGAAAGGTGAATGAACACAATTTGGATTTTTCAAGATTTTTAAGCCACACTGCAAAATGTAAAGATAAAAATGACTATTGGTGTCACCTAACAGTATTGCTGACAAAACAGTAGTAGAAAATTCCCTACATGAGAGAATGAGTCCTCAGGTAACCCCACAACAGTAATCAAAATTTTATCTGAACCAACCACTTCAGAAAAAATGTAGACTCTCAAAACACACGGAAAATGAAATTGCACAATCTCCTTCCATTTGCCTCAGCGTCACAGAGACCTGAATAAACCAAATGCAAGGAAAAAAAAAAAACCCTCAGAGCAATTACCCCACAAATGTTTGGGTTTGAAAGCAGAACTTTAAGGGCCACTTCTCTGTGCAGCACGCAGGAATCTCTGCTCCCCTGACAGCCCCTGGCAGGGATGGGAGCAACGCTCCACGCAGGCCAAGTGCAAAGCTGGATTTATGGCTCTGCAGCTACCGGGGTCACCTCAGCTTTTCAGGCAGGAAGACAGAGACAGGGAGGAAGGGATCTGCAGCCATCAGGGGAGCTCAGGCTGCCAGGACAGAGGGTCACACACAAGGTCTGCGGGCAGAGCAGCACAGTGGGGAGGGCAGAAGAATGAAGGGATCAGGAAAGGTCTCTGGCTCGTTAAGGTTTTTTTTTTAATGCTTTCCCAGCTTCTCCTGCCTGTTGTTATTGATGTTTCATGTTCAAGAAGCTCCAGTTCCCCTCTCTTCCCCAGCCCTCCTGCACAAACCAGGAAATGCTGACTGCGGGAGGGAGCAGGCTCCACTCCATTACACAGCCGAAATCAAACCCAGGCATTTTTGTTCTGCTGCCCAGTCATACCTGATTAGCCCCCACTTTGATGCTGCTCAGGGGAACGCAGTGCACAGAGTGATTTACTAATTATGGGACAAATTCTGCAGACCTCCCTCTCAAAAACTTTCTGTGAAGTCAGTGGGATTAATCACCACAGCAGGAGCTCAGTCACTTGGGCCCCAGACAGAGGATGGCGCTTGAATCAGAGAGACAAGGAGCTTCCTCTGCACCCAAAACTGCATCAGAAAGGGGCTTCTTCTGCACCCAAAACTGCATCAAACAGGGGCTTCCTCTACACCCAGAACTGCATCACACAGGGGCTTCCTCTACCCCCAAAACTGCATCAGACAGGGGCTTCCTCTGCACCCAGAACTGCATCACACAGGGGCTTCCTCTGCACCCAGAACTGCATCAGACAGGGGCTGCCCCTGCACCCAAAACGGCATCAGACAGGGGCTGCCCCTGCACCCAAAACGGCATCAGACAGGGGCTTCCTCTGCACCCAGAACTGCATCAGACAGGGNTCTGCCCCCAAAACTGCATCAGACAGGGGCTTCCTCTGCACCCAAAACTGCATCACACAGGGGCTTCTTCTTCACCCAAAACTGCATCACACGGGGGCTTCCTCTGCACCCAAAACTGCATCACACAGGGGCTTCCTCTGCACCCAAAACTGCATCAGAAAGGGGCTTCTTCTGCACCCAAAACTGCATCAGACAGGGGCCTCCTCTGCCCCCAAAACTGCATCAGACAGGGGCCTCCCCTGCACCCAAAACTGCATCAGACAGGAGCTTCCCCTGCACCCAGAACTGCTCCAGCTCTCGCCGTGCTGCCACAGGAGACCTTGAAGCCCCCAGGACACGGAGCCCAAGGCACCCACGCTCTGCTCTTAGACCTGGAGGCTTTTTTTCACCACCAATGCTCAAGTGCAGGTGAGGTATTAGGGAGAGAACAGGACTCTAGAGCTTCACATGCAGCCAGCCGTCTTCTAAACTTTCTTTAAAATTTCCAAATAACAGCAGAGACGCCTCCGGCATGCCCGGTATTTACATTAAACCAACATCATTACCGACATACACCGTTCCCAAACTTACACCGCCCAGGAGCAGGTGAGGCAAACTGTTTGCAGACTGGTTTAAACTTACCACACAGCCCATTCCTTTCCCAGACTGGGGAGGGTGAAGCATGAGAATGCTGTGAATTCCCCAATGTTTATCTTGCTCAACGAGTTTTATTTAACCGCATCATTAGGTCACCCTCAAATTCCCCCGAACAATGAGGGGAAAAACCCGCAGAAAAGGGTGTGGCTTCGGGAGCGGAGAGAAGGGGCTTTGTTTCCTTGACGCACAGTTCAAAAAATGCACACATTTACCAATCCAAATGAACCCCGAGCTGCGGCGCAGGAAAACTGGAGGCTGCAAGGACACTCCTGGTGCGAGGCAAAGGCTCTCCCCGGAGCTGTTTGCCTTTAAAATCCCCACACCATCACCCAGCTGCACCTTTAGCAACACAGAAGGTTTCTTGTCTAAATGACAGTTTCTCTTAAAGCGTGTGGGAGAGGGAGGGGAATAGAAGACTCGATCCCTTCCTTTGCTACGCTGCTCTGTAATTTATGGATTAGTCTTGCAATTGTTCTACTGCTCCAGCATTTGCTTGCAAAGGAAACCTCTCCTCTGTGCAGCTATTTAGGTTAAAAAGTAACCTCATTAGATTCCCAATGCTTTGAAGACAAATTTCAGTTGCTTCCCCTACTGGAAACCTTGCCAGCTGAACCTTTCTCCTCCCCCTCCTTCCCCCCACCATGTTCTTTCAAAGCAGCCAGGATCCATCCAATACAGACAAAAATCACCCTGTCTAGAGGAGCTGACTGTTGGCGTGTTTTCAAATACCTCTCCCTTAAACAGCAAGCAGGCTACGTCTCACTGCATATAATATTATGAGTATTTCTGATGCAGCAGAACCATCGAGGAGCAGTTTCCCTGTCCCGTGTGCACAGAGGTTTGAGGCCTCCGAATTTGCAAAAACATTTGCAACGAGCTTCTACAATCATTACCCCCCCTAAACCCTTTACTTCCCCTTTTCCTGGCCTCTTTATTATTTATTTAGCCAGATCAAAGGGCCTTTTCATCAGGCTTGTATGCTGCTGAAGTCATTTCAGATCACAAACAATGGTGGACAAACTCTGAAAATAGCTCCTCATAGGGCTAGGAAGGTTCTGAGCAGATTCAGACTCCCTAAAGCTCAGACTCTGCTCCCAAATACTGACCAGTTTCTTCACGCTGTCCTCAAAACGTGCAAACACAAATACACGGAGACTTCTTCATTTACATCCTCCTGTTGCTCCTCTGAATTACCCTTTTAGCTTCAAAATGAGGCCAAAATCATTACACCAGATCCCACCTGGTGTCGGGCAGAGATGAGATGGTATGGGAACAGGTAAAGTAAAGCTGGGGTTTTAGCCCACCTTAATAAAACTTCATCTTCCCACACGGACATCAGTGTTTGGCTCAAGCCAAATCCAGCTCCTTATCTAGAGGGAACCAGAACAGGCTGAGATTTCAAATGATGCAAGAAAAATGAGCAAAAGCTGAACAAGCAAGTCTGGGATGAGGCACAAAGCATACTCCATTTTCCTCTCCTACACTTCAGTTCACTCAGAGTAAAATTTTAAAAACTGTACAGGAAGCTCAAGTGATTAAAGCTACCTGCACCATTATTGCTTTCATTCACTTTCTCCTTTCCTATGTGATGCGGTTTTAAGAAAAATCTTCATCTGGCAGATGTAATTCAAGAACAGCTTAAGTCTTGCAAGAAGTAACTGCAAGTTTCTACAATGAATCACACCATAACTTTGGCTTTTGTAGCAAAGCTTTTGTGAGGTTCTGGAGCCTCAGCATTAAACTTCCCCATACCATAAAATCAAGTTGGCTTGTTTTGGATACACATATATATATATATATTTCTTTTTTTTTTTTGTAAGAAAGAGTCAGGCCTTGCTAGTCAGCCACTGAACCAGGTAACAGTACTTCCAGACACTCTGCAGCTGGACACAACATGTCATCTCACATAATGAAGATGGGGTCTTTGCTGAAGGAAAACCTGCCTCAGGAGTGAAGGTGATGGACTGAGTGTTATATTGCCTTTCCCTACGTGGCTGTCACAGGGTTTGTTTTAAGGTCTCGCTTACCTGACTGACCCATACTCAGGGGGATGCTGATACCTCATCATAGGCCCATCAGATCTTCCCTGCTGGCTCATGCGATGGTCACTATAGAAATGCCCCGAGTCCTGAGGTTTGCAGTTCATAGACGGGGTGGACACGTTTTTGTAAGGATACTCTGGGGGAGGCCCCCGCTGCTCCATTCCTTTCATGCTGGGCTGGGAAGGGGGCTGCACCGAGTTCTTGTAGAACTCATTGGAGCCAGAATTTTTGTAAGGGTCGCTGGACTGCTGGGGAGAGAGCGGGGACAGCGGGGACAGCGGCGCGCTCGTGACGGGCGCGTGGGCCTTGACCCCGCTGGTGGCCAGGGACAGCTGCATCAGCCTCTCGCTCAGGGAGCGCACGTGGCCTTGCTTGAGGTCCTTCAGTCCTTCGTCCTGGTGCACCTTCCCCGGGCTCACCCTCTGCACCGTGGGCCGCCCTTCAGTCCTCATCTTCTGGTTGGTGACGCCCGTGACGTAGAAGGCCGCCCCGACGCTGGCGTGCGGCTGGCCCCGGAAATACTGCGACTGCACCTTGGCCTCCTCGTAGGTGGGGAGGTCCTCGCTGTTCTGGAGCCGCGGCGACAGCTGCTTCTCCATGATGCTGTTGTCCACCTGTATCTCCTGGCCCTGGGGCTCCTGGCGGGCAGCATGAGTCACGAGCTGGTGGTCCTGGGAGCTCAGCCCTTCGTTCTGAGAGGCCGGGCTGCCGGTGCTGCTGAAAGGGGGGGCATTGCCTGTGGCTTGCTGGTGTAAGGCGAGGAGGTTGCGGTTGTCATTTGGGTTCCCGTATCGGAGCTGCTCCTGCAGCAGGCGCTGTAAAACTGTCGTAGCTGCTTGCTCTTCTGAATTCCTCATCTCAAACTGTGGTGCCTTTTGGGTGGAATGTAAAAGCTGCCCTTGACCTAAGGAAAGGAGACACGGTTATTAGCGTCTGAGTGGATTGGGGGAGAGATACTCAAGAGCAATGGCTTGAAATACAGAAAAAAAAGCAGGTTAGATTACCAAAGGTTCCCATAACAATGGGGGTCATCAAGGCCCTTGACCTAAGAAGGACTTGCATGCCCGGGGGGCAAAGCCTCAGAAAGGTGATGAAAGGTGACTTGAAAGTTTATAGGCAAATCAATCGACTGCAAGCTGTAGGGATGCATGCCAAATACCTCAGACAGCATCTTGGGCAAAAAGGAGACGTGGAATTCACAGGATGATGGTAAAAATGCCTGAAACCTGTTTGCTTTATACTTAGAGTTACCAACAGTGGAATACACTTCCCATATTTGTAGGCAGACAATAATTAAAGTGTGAAATTAGCAACTTGTCAGTTTTAAGGGAAAGAAGAAACAAAAAAGAGGCCCATTGAGATAGCATATGGTTCAAAAGAAGTAAAGAAATCTCTTAGCTTAGATACGGCCAATTCATGAATACCTAGTTAGCCAGCAGGTTTTCGGAGTTATGAAATGCCCAGAGTGAGATCAGCACCCATTCTCCCTGCTGCAGAAAACCCCAAGCACGGTGCAAGTGAGGACTCAGGAACTTCCTGCTATACAAAGGCAACCAAATCCTCACACATCTAAATATCCTCAGCGGAATGCATGCAAATGCAAGGGGAGGAAAAAGAGTTGTCTGATCTAAGGAACAGAAAAAGACCTCTGAGTGGCAGGAAAAAACACTGTGTCCCAATGAGAGAAACACAAAGAGCCAATGTCAGGCACATCCTAAGCAAGGAGTAAGCCAGTGACCAACAGCAATTACGTTTTGCTCAGTCTCCCAGTGGAGTCAGGAGTGTGTCATGGAAACTCAGGCCCATTGGCCTTGCCTGAGCTGAAATATCAAAAATTAATGATACCTTTGAGACATGTAACTGAAAGCAGAGCTACTTTTGGGCTAGAACAGCTCAGAATAGAGAGTAAGCCTCACTCGCTGGCCAAGCTGTGGCTCTGCCCTGACAGCAGAACACATGTTGGTGTTCCAGCATTTCATTTTGACATCTTTATTCTGTATAACATTGTCCCTTAGCAGAAGGTAACTTGCTCCCAACAGTTTGTTCTGTGGCAGAACCAGGAATCAGGAGGCCTGAAAGGTCTGCTTTGTGCTGCATCTCCACAACCTCCCTGTTTGCTCCCTCAGGCCAGCCAACCCCTGCAACACAGACTCACACGGGGCAGACAAAGCCCTTTGCAAACCTTAATGAAGAGAAAGTTAAAATCCACCTCATTCCAGGCTGCTCACCACTGCAGGAGTTCGGGCCCTGTTAGCTGACCTGGAATGTGACTCCTCTGAAATCCTCTTTGAAGTGGCACATACCTTTGTCCTTCACTTGGAGTTCCCTGGAAAGGAGGAGCAGTTCTGCCACATGGGGGGACACACTCAGCCTTCCTCCTGCAAATCCAAGATCTCCACTCAGAGATGGCTTCAGGCTCCTCTTCAGCAGGCCAGATCACTTGATACTCTCCTCGGCCCCAAAATAATTCTGAGGAAAGCAGTAAAAACATCATTTTAATCAATACATGAGACCCTAGAAATAATAAACCTTGACCCATATTTCAGATTTTCCTTTTGTAGCTTCTTGTTTTCTCCCAGAACCCAACAATTTTGATCCCTTTAGGATGAATGAACCCCCGTGTCCCCAGCAATCTACTCCAGCTGCTGCTTTAATCATGACCGTTTCTGCTCCAAGATTAAATGTTGCCAAGTAATGCTTTGTCCCATCTGTGCCTCCAAGTGAAACAGTGATTAAAACCCGCTAATTCTTTAACTCCATTGTTTTATTTTTTGCTCTGAATGAAAGCTGCAGCACAGATGAGGATGCCCTGTGCTTATGGCTCCTTTGCCAGTGGTGCTGAGCATTTAGAACTGTGTCAGCAGAAATCCTGTGTTGGATGGTGACATGGTGAAATGCTTGATAAACTTCAACACACAGAAATGACTGTGAGAATGATCAGTTTGTGAATATTAGCTTTATTTTACAGACTGGGAAAGTCAGGGGAAGGAAAGGACACTGACAGAGTTTATGCCAGAAATACATTGCAGAGCACAGCTCTAATTCCCAAAGCACTCTTTAATTACGTTACTTTTCTCTTTCAGAATATGAAGCAGTAAAGAAACTTTAACCATTGAGGGGAGAGGCAGGAGAATACAGAACAATGTCTATTTAGGCATGTTACAAGAAGCAGTCCCTGGAGGTGTCCTCAAGAAAAAGGCAAACAATGCAAAAGATGTGGAACATATTTGTGCACTCAGTGTGTCCATACTTTAAAGAAAGGCAATGAAAACAGATCTAGTGAAACTAAAAATATTCATTGATACCTATAATTTAACTTAATTTCCTGGAATGTTGCAAAAAATAAAGTGAACAGATGTAGTGAAGGAATGCAGACGTGGATACTTCTGTCTCTGACTTATTACAGCACAAATCCACACCCAACAAAAACTATCTCAGATCTGCAAGTTAAATACTTGAGGTGTCAACAGCAATTTCAAGGCACATGAACAATATCTAAGGAGAGAACAAGGCAGTGTTGTGTGGTGTGGTACTTCAAGATGGTGGTTGAAAAAAGCAGCTAATGTCAAATTCTTAACTGGTGACTTAGCTCGAGAGGGATATATTGAAAACAGCTGCCAGCAAATATGCAGTAAAGAACCTTTAAACCAGGCATTAAAGATAGCAGATAACTAGAGCAATTTCGAGCCTCTTTTCCCTGTGTTGCACAACAGAAGTTAAGGATTCCTCGTCCCCCTCACACCAGAATCACCACTGACTCTTCTTTTTTTTTTTAAAACAAGCTGCCCTGAGCAACCTTTTTATTAGAGCATAAAAAGGCTTTTATTATGCAATATGATGCTGCCTTTCCACCCAAAGATGGTGGACAAAATTCTTTTGTCTCAAGGGAAAAAATCTAAGGAGGTGGAGGGGGGTTGTTTATTTTTTTTAATACAAAGATACAACCCAGCTTGAGATTCTGCCTCTCTGCCTTAAAGATTTTTTTTTCCAACAGACAAATCCAATCTGTGCATGTTTAACTCCTTCAAATGCTCCAGGAACCATTTCACACGCAGAGCTTCACTCCTCAGCACTACCAGCTCATTCTGCTGAGCTGATGGAGGGAGGAGGGCACAGTTCACACTGAAAACATCTGCTGGAACTGAATACTACTAATTTTAGTGTGGGTATAAACTAGAAATCAACCTGGAAATCCAAAGCAAAAGGTGGGCTGAGATACAATATTAGGATATTCTGGCCAACAAATCCGCTTTCTTTAAATACCGACTGGTAGCCTATTTTTTCCAGTTTTATCCCATTATTTTTAATTAACAAAGAAAATCTTGTGCAACTAACTTGGGTGGCAGCATTCCTGGAATCTGCTTTCTGAGCAGGCTGGAAACTCCTGGCAGAACCAGTGAGTTAACTTTTCTATTAAGGAAACAAAAAATGAACGGTACAATCGGTGCTGAAGCCCATGTGTTATTTATTTGGACACCAAACTCTATTTGTGTCAGGCTCTTCCAGCAATTTCGGTTTTCAGTGTGCCAAAGATGGAAATTAGTGAGATGCACTAGAAAAGTTGTTATGATAGAGCTGGAAGGAAACTGGGAAGGTTCTGTAGATACTTTAAACAGACTTATTTGGGGGTTTAGCCAACATCTATTGTGATGGAGAGGCTGAAATCAGACTGCCAACAACTCTGACAAAATGTATGGATTGGGTGGTGCACTCTCCATTGCCACAAAGCCTAGGACCACCTTTTCCAGTGGAAAATTCAGGTTTAGATCAAATCTCATCCAAGGAACCACAGTGAGATTTCCCAGGCTGAATAATCAATTCTGCAATTTGCTCCCAAGCATGGCAGCTCTATCATCTTACACCTCGTTCTAACCTCTGGTCTGAAATTACTGCTGGTAACTTGAGGGAAAAGCTCTTGAGGAAACATCAGAACATAGAACTGGTATAACTAACACAGGAATTGCAAATAGTGCTTCACCATGCTGAGATCAAGAATAGGCACAAAAAGGGGGGTAGTGTAGGTACTATTTAAGGAAGAAAAGCCTCATGTTTGCAGGGCATTGTGTAAAAACCCAGTAGCTGAAGCTTCTGCCTTAAACATCATGTAATTATGCACAGGAACCTTGCCAGTCCCTCGTGAGGAAGGAAGATTAATGAAGAATTTAAAATGATAATACTGCCAGGCTGTAGGGGAACCAAAGCAGCACATTTCTGTACAGCATGCAAATATTTTCCAGCATTATAAAAATAAACAAGCTTAGACAAGTGAGCGACTCACCACTGTTTGATGAGTGGCTCTAATGCTATAGCTCAATTAACCTGCATGGAGCAATAATAACCTCACAAGCAAAGAGAAGCATCTTTCTTTAGCTTGTGAAACGAAGAGGAATGCAAGAGTCCCTGTGAGGACAGCCTGTGCATACTTGCCCAGAATTACTGCTTAGCCAAGGAGCTAATTAGCTTACACATCAGGTGGGATGGGAACAGGTTCACCACCTCATCAGGGCTGGAGTACAGTTAAACGCTTTCAGTTTTACTCCTAAGTTTTGTGTCACTCACACCTGAAACAATCCAGTGACAGACTTCAAACTCCAGCAGCGAATTCTGCAAAGTAATTCCGTGGTTTTTCTTAAAGGATGTGCTTGTGATTCTCCTCATCCTGGTTGGCAGCAGGGGATGGGATGCTACCAGGTAGATGTTTTAGGCTGGTTTTTGAGGTGCAGGGTTATCTTCAGACAGACCTGCACTCTGTAATAGAGGAGGGGACACGAAACAGAGACAGCGTGGACAGGACCAGCTGTGAGGTCCCCGGGCAATGCTCCCGTGCTGAGTCACCCCCTGGGTAATGGAAACACTCTGCTGCTCCATGGCCCACGCAAACCCCAGCAGGCTGATCCCTGATCCTGCAGAATTCACACAAACCCCAGCAGGCTGATCCCTGATCCTGCAGAATTCACCCAACCCGGGTGTCTCCAAGGCCACTGGAACGTGGCTGCTCTGCACACACGCTCACTCTGAAGTGGCTGGGAGCACCAGGGACTCAGAGGTGAGGTCCCAAATTATTCAATGGACAGCGCAGGTTATCACTAAATGCTCTTTGCTTCCTTTCAGTCCTGCCCAAGGAGGAGGAGGAAGGGAGGGAATACACACCAGGATAGTGCTGGAGAATAAAGGTTCCCAACGTCTGGCGCCAACACCCAGACCTGCAAGGCAGCGCTCAACAAGTCCCAGCGCTGTGAGAGAGCTTCAGCACCTGCTCCTAACCAGGAGGAGGTTCCAGACTCCAACCATTAACACCTCCCCAGCTCCCACTGAACCCTCCCAGCCCTGCCTGCCTCCATCTGCTGCCCCTGGCTCAGGTGATCCCAGAGGGTGGCACCCAGCAGGTGCATGGAGCGCTGCCAGCATTACTCATCTTCATTCCACAAGGGCAGAGTCACCGGGCAAACGAGAAAAACTTCCTTCTTTTAACGAAAAACAAGAACAATGTCACCCGGAGGGGGGCAAATAAGATGCATACCCATTGTATTAGATCATCGGGCTACAGCAACGAGAGGCCACGAGAACAACCAAAGACTGGTCTCCGTTTTAACAACTCTCCCAAGCCAAACTGAGTCCACCTGAGCAAGGATTAGACCCTCTCTAACCCAACCCCTCAAACACTGGGACCAGGCACAGGGAAGCCTGGCAGGACTGAAGAAAAGGCAGCGAGTTGCTTGGCCTGGCTGGAGATAAATAAGTCAAGACATCAACATGGGAAGATCCCCTCTAAATAACATCTCAAAGGAAAAAAACTGAGAAGACCTTACTTGACCTTTGAATTACTGCTCCCCTCACTAAAAAGTATCAATTTCTTCACAGGGAAGTTCCTATAATCTTCACCAACATAATTTAGGCTTTATATTACAAAGGCAAAAAAAAAAAACAGAGAAGAATAAACACTTAGAAAGCCCAGTATAAATAGGAATGTGTCATGGCTTTTGAGCATTCTGAAAAGAATGCTATGGAATTTCAAGTTCCTCCATAAAATTTTAAAAGTCACAGGGGCAGGAGGATTTATTCTGAATATACCAGTCTAACAGGAAAACCACCTGTTTTTATTGAGAATATTTCTACATGAAGACATCACACGGCTCAATTACTTAAACTGTTATGCAGCACTACCTAACACTGCTCACACATCTGCAGAGTCACAACCCTTTAAGGGCAGGTTACTGCCATTTCTGCATAATTAATGAAACACAAATTCCAGCACAGGCAATGGGAGCTCTGCTACCACCTCCAGAAAGGCCAACATCTCACCTTTTAGACGTCTTCCTGCTAAAACCAGCTCAAGCTCACGCAGCTTTAGCCACACCAGGTCTCATTTCAGAGGGCTGCCTCCCGGCACAGACCGAGCAAGATTCATCTTTCTCAAACTTCCCAGATTTCCAGTAATTATCCTTGCAGAACTGGGGGATTGCTGCAAGCCCAAGCCGCAGTTTTAATTCAGCATCAAGCTTTGTTTTGCCTTTTGCAAATGCTCCACTTCTCGCTGCTGCTGGCACTCAGGCAGCGCCCTGCTTCTGTCGTCAGCAGCCCCTGTCCCACAACTATCCCAACTATGCCTCAGCACCAGTTTCATTGCATTGTGTGGTTTCTCCATTCCTTCCCTGATTTAGTCCAGGCCTCTCCTCGGGGCTCTCAGATAATGAAAACCATGTGAGAGTAAAATGTAATCTTCAAACACGCAAACTGGTTTCATGTGCATTATCAGAAGGGAGCAAAATGTTGACAGTGCATCATTTGTCCCTACAGATAGGATCAGACTCTTTTAATTGCTGCTGAGATAAAAAAAAAAAGGGAAAAAAAAAAAAAAAGATTGGAATCACCATCCACGTTAAAAATAAAGTCAAAATTCGAATCTAAAAGCTTAAGCAGTCCTGAAAACAATGGAAATACGATCCCTAAACAGATATATCCATTTTGTACCACCTTAAGGTAGTTTTTCCTCATATGTCAGTTGTGACATCCCGAAAATTTATATCGTAAGTTGACACAAATAAAAAATGTAGGTGGAGGAGGATGCAGAGAAGAACACAACCACTATGGCCTAACTATAGCATGGAATTTTCTGGCTTTTTCTAGCTATACCACAATTTAAACTATTTTAAGCCCCCATATGGAGGAGCTCTTCTTATTTCAGAAAGCAGTTTCACAGAGTTTAACGGGACTAACCACAAAATCCAGACAGCAGGCAGGCATGGCCCCTCCTTTGGTCTAAGGGCTGCTTTTTGTTTCCTGTAGAAAAAGAAACAGCTAAAATACAGGTACCTTGCCAGTTACCAGTCAGAGATGCTGTGGTCCAAGGAGAGGCACAAACCTTGTGCAGTATTGGGGTAGCCCGACACCACCAAGAGATCTCAGTGGGTACTATAGGTTAAAAATATAAATTAAAAGTCAAACCCTACAGAAGATCCAGCCCACTGCATTTTTAGACAGCAAGGATGTTATAAAAGTGGTTTTGGTGTTGTTCTTTTATCATAACCACCTGAGCTTTTCATGTGCACCTTGTAAAAAACCTTTAATTACCTATAAGATGATTAATTGAGCCTCACCACCACACTGGGAGGAAGATATTACTCCATTCATCTTAGCACAGCGGTGACTGGCTAAGTCCTGGCCTACATTGATGTTTTCTGTTGCCACAACTATGTCACTCAGGGAATTGATTTCTTTCAATGCAAGTATTCCAGCAACCACTCTAAAACAGATGCAGTTACAGTAGGAAATAATTGGTTTTAGGTGTATTGCTTAGGAAACCTCGTGTAAACCACACCAGCACAACTTCTTCCTTGCTGATATAAACTTCATCACTGCTAGAGAGATTTTCTGCAGTAACAGGAGCAGCAAGCACAGATCAAGGACGTTGGCATCCCAGGATTTGTGCAAGCAGGAGGCAGAGGAACCTTCTGAGTGTTTTCTACAGCTGCAGAAGGATCTGCAAAGGATCCTCAGCAGCTGCAGAAAAGTAGTTAAAGATTTCATTCCCTAATGAACAAAATGAACTTCACCAAGTGCACAGAAACCAGAGGTAACACATGGCTCCTTGAGCACAACTCCAAGGTGATTAACCTTCCCTGCTCCCACTCAGAGCTCAGTCAATGCCAGCAGGGCTCGTGCAGGAAATGCATTCAGCTCTCGCCTGCCTCAGGAATGCGGTGCCAGGGCCTCTCCAGGCTGCTGTCCTGGTCTCCCAAGGGAACACATCCTGCAGTTTGCCTCCCCCAGCACCATCCAGGGCCTCAATCCCTATCCCAGCTTTTTGAGGTTGCTGCATGGAAGCATCCCTTCAACCCCCTGAGCAGCAGGGGATGGGGCCAGCAGTCTCCCACACACAGTTTCTATTGCCATCCCTACTCCCCCAAATCAGAAATCCACTGGGCTTTCAGCACATGCTAAATCCACTCTTCCCCCCAGGGGTGCTAAGCTTTTTTTATAACTTTTTCTTTTTTTATAGAAGATCCAAGTGCTCCACACCCAATCCCAACTCGACAAGAGCAAAAGCTGCTCTTTTCCATGTAACTTTGGAGTGCTCTTTTCTGCCTGCTCTCCACGGATCCCTGATCTCACCCAAAGGAAAGGTGGAACAGGCTACGTCACGGCTCTTGGTCTCTTCAAGCTTCATCACTGTACAGTAAGAAGTGTTCCAAATTTGTTTTTACCCAATACAAACACCAGCACTCAGCTGTGATGACTCCAGAAAACTCCAGATTACTTCCTTGTGCACCTCCACAGGCTCTCCCAGGATCCCAGACTGGTTTGGGTTGGAAGGGACATTAAAACCCATCTCATTCCAACCCCCAGCACAGGCAGGGATGCCATCTCACCCTGGTTTTAAGTTCTGGCTCTCCAAAAAATACAGAGGAGGTTTCAGCTTTGTTTCTTTTCAAAAAGACAATGGGAAAACAAGGAAGATATGTTTTCCCAAGCCCCACAACAAGACAGGCTAGCCCAAGTATGAAGCAATCAAATTTGTTTCAGCTGAACACAGTACCACCCAAATTAGAACAGCAGGAAAAGTCCACCAAACCCTGATGGGAACAAAGTCCCTGAAATGTGGAATTACTTTCCTTGAGGATTACAGTAAATAATCCTAATATATTAAGTAATTCTTTCAAAAACCAAGTTGTGTAGAGACACAAAACATTTTAAAGAAAATATTACTGTGACACAACTCTTAGACAAGGTCTTACAAACAATAATTAATTCATTAAACAAAATCCTAAACTGGCTTAATTCATAAACATTCATATAAGAGAACTGTTCAACAACATCTTGGTCTACTATTAGACACTGTAAGTGCTTTGCTAATACAAATAAGCCTTCAAAAACCAGTTTTATTGGATCAGTGAACTTTTTTGTCATTTACACAAAGTCTGGTTCTATATTGTAACCAATACCCATGGATCTTATACAGCCCAACAACGGTTACCAAGGAAAATGACCAAAGACCTCTCCAAACTCCCAAGGAATTTCAAATATTTAGTATTTAAAAAAAAAAAAAAAATGGTTATTTTAAGCTGAGACACAACCAAACTAGACAAGAATCATTCTCGGAGAGGACAAGAAAGTAAAAAAGCAGCAGGCATGAATGGCTGCATTTATCTCTGCAGCCCTTCTGCAGGACCAAGAATGCAGACTGCCTGCCAGGAAGAGAGGAGACACTCAGCTTTTGGGAACAGGAGGGAGCCCTCACTTTTCCAGGGCCAGCCAAGCCCTATGGGAGCTGCCCATGACAAGGAATGCCACATCCTACAGCCACCACGAGGAATGGCCACAGCTCCATCCCCAGGCACCAGGGGAGGCTCCAACACACGTTCTGTTCTTCCTGCACCTGAGCTGGGCACCTCACACAAACCTCTCCACTCTACTAAAACAGGATTTTAAAGAAGAACAAAACACATCTTTTTTTTGAGAAGTTTGTTTCCACAGGCCTTTGAATTCTGTTCTCAGGGGGGTTTTTTTATTCACGATATTTCGTTTTCAGTTCCTATTCATTCCTCATGCACCGAGCTCCCACTGACATCAAATATCTGGTTTGCCCTGAATGGCCATTTATACACAGGCAAGTTTCAAATCTATTCTTACTTTAAAAATTACATCCAAGTGTCCATGTAAACACAAATTCCATCAACCATGAAAAACCCCTTTCAGTTACAGGCATAGTAGGCAGTAAGAAAAGATTGTATTACATATTTAAAAATTAATTGCTCCTAGAAACAACTTCACACTATTATTTCCCAAAGTTGTTGGATCTTTTTTCTGTCCTGAAGACAACATTTCAAGGCTACTCTGGAGAGCCAGGCAATATGCAAAATTTGGATATTTGCTGACTTCAGAGTTCTCCATACAGCCCATTACTTTCACATGGACACAATTCCAGTCTCAGATCTGTCCAAAGCATGAAATTTTTGCAAAGACTGAAGGTACGGCCATGGAGGCTGCAGGATGGAGTTCTTCCTGTGGCCAACACTGCATTCCAGAGCTGTTTGGGAATACACTCTCTCCTGTATAAAAGGGTTTAACAACTCCTGCAGCCAAGCTGGACTCACGGGGCAGGTATGTGCCTGCTCTTTCATAAAAGACAATGATTTAAGTCTACAATATGATGCTGCTGCCACATATGGGGCACATGCAGAGAGAAGATCAGGCACCAGGGTATGTGCAAGTCTAACCTAGAAAGTAACTACTCATCAGAAAGGAAGAGAAGCAGAGAATTCCTGAAAGCAACGAGCTTAGAGAAATGGGTTGTGGCCCAGATTCAACACAATGGACTAAATCACTTTGACAAATCCTCTAGTGCTTCCTGAAAGTGTATAACCCCAGCAATAGGCAGTTTGGAACACTTCTATGAGGAACCAAGTCCTCTCTTGTATTTCAGCGGACAGAAGAGGAGAAAGAGAGCCCTGGACCTTATTGCCAACCCCCAAGAATGGCTGTTCTCACACTTTTATAAACACTTGGTCTCCATGGAAGGGGGATACCTAGCAGCAAACATTGGCAACTGAGGACATTCCACTCCCACTGTATCGTCCACAACAGCAAGGAGAAAGAAAAAAAAAAATCCATAAGGCTGCTTTGATTAGGAACCCTTTGAGAGGACTTTTTCAAAAGTGAGTGTCTGAAAATACCTTGAACTGTGGGAATGTGCAATGACAGCCGGATGGGGGAAAACAGGCATCTTACTTTATTCTGAAAGCATTTACACTTCAGCCCAAAGTGGGAACATCTATTAATCCAAGAACCTCTTGCCAAGAACAAGGTCATAGTTTTCTTTTTAATTCACAACAGAACCCAACACATAACATATTCTGCACCAAGCAGAGAATCTCATCATTTACAGGTGTTTGGAGCCAGGTTTTAGTTTAATGCATACTCTGAATGTGTAAGAACTTTATTCTCTTGGTTTTGTCTTCCCAGCAGGTCAGAGCTCTGCAGCTCTTTAAAAGCCACCAGGAAGAATGAAGCAAGAACTGCACAAGGAGTTCTGCCCCATGAGGGGCATAAACAGACAAATTCTTTCACTGCCAGAAGTATTTATACATTAACACACTTTTGGACTGTTGGTAATTCTAAAACTGAAGACCTATTCCTGTGTATACATTAATATGGCAGCAATCTAATCCAAGCTCAGATTTTGCTCCACGTTAAGAAAATTAAGCTTTAATGAGCTCAAATTTTACTTGAGCTGTTCATTCATTGCAGTGACAGTGAGCCCCAGCTGTGGAGCAAGACATCATTGTGCTGAGCCTAGGAAGAATTAAATGGTGCAAGTTGTTCTATCAAAATAACCACCAAAAAAAAAATATATAAATCATATTACACTCAACTGGAAACAAAAGGAAGGGCTAGAAGTGGGAGAAGCATTTATGCTCTGAGAACTTGGGGGGTTGCAAATTCTCAATTTCACTGTCATGGTTAGGATAATGTGGTAGCAAAGCAGTGCAACCTCATTTCTAAATAAACAAAAAGACTGGTCAGTCTGCTGATGCAAGACAGACTAAAGAGAACAAGAGAACTATTAAATTATCTCCACTTCTGGGATTCTGGCTATTCTTTTGCAAAGTGAATGGCTTATGCTAATCAGGATGCATCTGAAATGCATCATTCAAGCCTTCTTGTACAAATATAGTTCTTATTTATCCCAAAAGATCTCCACCAGCTGGCAATGTTTGCATACAATGTTAAACCCAACCTCAAGAGCCCATGCATTATGAGTCATTTTACACTTAAAAACATTCGTTCCCTTCAGTGTTCTCCAAGACGGTGTATCCCACGAGAAGAATTTTAGTGGAATTCAGCAATAATACACTATGTTACCATCCAACTTCCTCTAGCACAAAGAAGTTACAAGTTTTCTGTTGTTCGGTGGGTTTTGGTTTTTTTTTTCTCCTAACCGTGCTTTTCCTCCAGAACATCTTTGGGGAAGGAACAAAAGGATTTGCACCAATCCCTTCTATATGAATCAAATATTTATGCTATGCCCTCTTGAAGCACTTTCATCTAGCAACCTATGGAATGTGATCTCCTGACCTCAACACTCAGGCACGTCTAAATCAGCTGCCCTTTGAGCTGTATTAGAGACGGCAGAGAATTTTTATACATTTGTATCACAGGCACATGAAAACCTTGTGGCCCAGCTGCAGCATTCTCTGCTGCAAAGCATTAGTCCAAAGTGTGCTTCAGGAAAAGGGGAATGCTTTGGTAGTCCCACGTTTTTATGGCACAATCTGATGCCACGTGTCCCCAGGAGCAGGCAGGATGATGAACCATGCTATCAGCACATTAAGCAGCTAGCACAATTTAAATAAGGGTCATGGCAAACTCCAATCCCACCTCACACCACGTGGCCCATTCTGCCCAGTTCCCTTCTGCTGGCCCCTTCCCCAGGGCAGCCAGCACTGCCTGCAAAACACCTCCAAAATCAGAAAGGCAAAGCGCTTGTGGGATGAGCAGGCACCCCATTCCCTCCATCTGGAAATCCCACCCTTTCCTCAAGAAAAATAAATCATTCTGTGTTGTCTTTGTGGCTCCCAGGGATCTTTGAAGGATGGGATTATATTGCAAATAAGTGTCCTGGAAGTAAAAGAGAGGGAGACCAGGTGTCCCAGATGAACCTGCAACTTCAACTACGGCACAAATTTTTCTAGGGTCAGCTCATGACCCTACTCCCTCGAGGAGCAGTCACTGAGGTAACCCTGGTGAAAGTCTGACCCAGAGATTAAACAGGGTCATGGTCCTGGTGGTAGGGTTCATGTTTTCATAACAGCCCTGAAAAACTGACGTGATGCTGCCCATCACTCACACGGGAACAGCACGAGGGGGTAGGGAAAGCTCGAGAACACGGTTCTTGTGTTCCGACCCCGATCTGGTAGAAAAGCTCAGTGCCCAGAAACAGTCAAGGGTAGCAGAAAAAGGTGAGGCAGCATCAAAACCAATGCCCTGTCCTCTGCCCCAGGATGGAGCCTGGTCCGTCACCTGCCCCAGTCCCCTCACAAGGTGCCCCACTGGCTGCTGCACCTCAGCAGAGACTGAGGCACCCCCAGATCTCCAAGGGTCCAGCAGCTCAGACTTGCTGCCCCATCTTTCCCACTTTTTTTTTCCCATAGAAATCCCTCCAGGGAAGAGGAAGGGAAAAAAAAAACCTTAAAAAAGAAAGAGGAACAGGGAGTAGGACAGACCAATATGTAGCATTTCCTGTATCATCCACAGGAAAAACCCACGCAGTGGGGAAGAGCTCGATGTCAAGGCTGGTTTCACCACATGAACAGGCAGTTCCTCCTGCTGGGGGATGCTGTGTGACTCCACAGGGAACAATACAATCTTCCCGGACACAAGGAGTCCTACTACCAGCCACACGAAATTCCACAGGTCCTTCCCTTGCAGAAATGGCTGGTAGCAAAGAAGGAAGGAGGGGAAGGAGGAATGTGGGTACAGGGCTGGGGGAGAAGGAAAATGAGACATTCACTGTGGTATTATCACTTGTAAAGCAGGACACACTCAGCACTTGGCCCCTACAGAAAGGAGTATTCTGCAAAATATGTTTCCCTGCACAGAGACTGGGCCTCTATCCAGTTATTATGTGCACATGTCCCTGCTGCGTTTTCAGTCTTACTTCGAAAAAAAAAAATCTCAAAACAAAGAAAACATCCCCTCATATTCACTCTGCACAGTGCCAAGCGCGCTCCTGACCATGTTCAATAATCTGTTAAGGCGTGTTAATTATGGGTGCAACACTTTTACACCTTGTGACACAGCAGTAAAGCACTTAATGTAAAACAAATTCCAGCGTGAAACAAGGAATCAGCCGATCGTGGCAGCCCTGTTTGCACGTGTGATACAGAAAATGCACATGTAAATGCACATACGTGCTCCTCTGTGCAGCACGACCAGCAAAGACAATCTCAACACGTGGATTACAAGCACAATGACTGCAATTATTTTCTCAAAAGAAAAGAGCACCGCAAGAAACGGCTGCTTTCAAACACAGCCTGACTCAAACCCACTTCAGCGACTTCCACCGAGTTTTACTCAATCCAATTACACACAAGTACATCGCTATTCATTTTGGCAATTTACTACCACTGGTGAAATAGGTGGATGAGTTTATTTTTTTGTTTGTTTTTTGCAAGAATTCTGCAAGATGAAAAGTAAACTTTACAGGAGAGAGAAGTGATGGACAAAAGCTGACAGAGAAGAGAGCCAGTCTAACTCCCAGGTTTAGGCTGAAGAAAGAATGCAGAGTCCCTTGCAGCATGAGCACATCTCTTACCTACTGATCTGCTGAAGACAAAAGGGTTTTCTTCTTTTCAGAAACTGGACACTTGTAGCTCGTTGGGTCAGTCACACAAAGCTTCCCTGCTGCCAAAGGTATTCTTTTTCCCCTCGGTTTTTTGTTGTTGTTGTTTGGTTTTTTACCCCAGAGAGTAAAGGGCAGAACAGTGGATTCAGCAGGGGCAAAGGGTGGAATTCGAGATTTAACGGGCTGGAGAACTGCAGAGCTCTCTCCAAAAGATGCTGTATTTCAAGGCGCTTTCATTTGCAAATCCTTCTTCATCCTCAATGTCAATAAAACTGGAGGAGGGGGAGTAAACTTTTTTTAACCGCAGAAATAAACCGGACTCCACAGAACGGGGAATGCGATACGAACTGGATTTGTGGCTCGACTTTTTCTTTTATTAAAAATAAATATACTTTCAGAACAGGCAATCGAGCTGGAAGGGTGTAAAAAAAAAAAAATCCCAGAGTCAGCCAGGACCTGCCCGCGGTCGCTGGGAGGAGGATAGCGGTACCTCGAGAGCGGCAGAATAAACACAAAGAGGGGAAAGTCCGCGTCCCGGCGGTGTTAGCTCGGCTGTCAGTGGCAGCGCCGCCCGGGGCACTCGCAGCGCCCGCGGCCCCGGCAGCGAAGGGCGGCCCGCGGCATCGCGCCCGGCCGGGCTCGGCTCCGCTCTGCTGCTCCGCGGTTACCTGTGCGCGGCGGCGGAGCGGCACCGGGCCGGGCTGGG
>VWZT01012050.1:111452-121800 GCA_013397055.1 Pachycephala philippinensis
TCCGCTGCCCCTCGGAAGGATGTTGGAGACCACAGTGAGTCTCCCCCCAGCCTCCTCCAGGCTGAACAAACCAAGTGACCTCAGCCACTCCCCATAAGAGTTTCCATCTAGACCTTTCCCCATCCTCATGGCCTCCTTTGTACACTCTCTAAAAGCTTGATGTCTTTTTATATTGCGGTGCCCAAAACTGCTGAAAGCATTTGAGGTGAGAACACCCCAGTGCAGAGCACAGCAGGACAATCCCCTCCCTCGCCTGGCTGGTGATGCTGTGCCCGATGCCCCCCAGGACAGCCCTGGTCCCTCTGCAGGAGCCACTTGGGCACCTGTGGAAGCACCCACAGGAGTCAGCCCCATCAAAACCAACCTGCCAAACCACTGGAGCAAAATGGGTTTATACCAATGTTCACCAGCCCAGGACTCACCCCTCTTTTTGCTGGCCAAATGCTGAAAATAAATGAAAGTGCAGGAAGAAATGATCACGCTAAGTGCACACAGACAGGGTATTAAATGAGATCCCTGTATATAATGCTCTGCTTAAAACCAAAATGTACATCACGTGATCTTCCAAAGCTCAGGCTATCCTAATAGGAAATATCCACAGACCTCTATTACTCTGCCACAGCAGCAAATAATGGTCAGTGTGGAAAGAGGAGACTGAAGACACTTCAGTTCTTCTCCCCAAATACAACTCTGATTTTGCTGTGTTTCAGCATTTTATCACATGATAAAAGATGGTGGCCACATTCACCTTCATTTGCTGAAGGCTTTAGTGCCTAGAATCACAGTGTGGAATTTTAACTCCTAAAACAGTTTAGCTTTAAACATTCCACAACCTTTACAGCAAAGCATGAACGCATCACCTCTGTGCATGTGTCCCCATTCAAAAGCCCGTAAAAGGATCCCAAAATGTTGCTAAAAAGGAAGACTTAATGCAGTCTTGTTTTGGAAGATCTAACAGAGGATTAGTAATGGCAGTAACGCAGTCAGCTCTGCAGTGGAACCAGTCTTTGCATCAGAGAGGCAAAGCTCTTGTTCTGAAATGGGCTAAGCAACACCAACTTCTCCTCACCCCATCCCTGTAATCAGGGCAAATCCCCAGTCTAAACAAGGCCGAGAGATAACAAACTGGTCCTTCAGTTGGGACTTATTTGTGTACAAACAATCCTACCCTGCCTTTCTCACAATCCACCTCCTCCTCCAGCTTTTGCATAGGGAGTACTGGAATCCTCCCCCAGTGAGGTCATTCCTGTCCTGAACTCCCGAGCAGGACAATCTCCCCGTGACAGCTTCCACTTGGCTCCTGCTCATTACCTTGTAATTTCAAAAAGGAGCCAAACAAAAAACTGAATGCAGCTGTCACGGTGTGTCCACAGCTGATTTAATACATAAAGGCCTGATCATGCAAATATGAAGCCCACTAAGCAGTCCCAATTTGGTAAGGTTTGGGCCTAAGATGCCACCAGTTTCCAAAAAAGAACTGAAAGTGCAAAAACTGGCCACATGTCAAATCCTTGCACTGTGAAATCTGGCCTTCATGTGAGGAAAGATGGCATGATTCAGCCATTTACCTTTTAGTCGCTCCAAGCAAATAAATCCTTTCTGACATTCCCACCTCTTAACATTGAAAACAAAGACTTGGACAAAAATTCAGGAAGTCAAATTACGGCAATCCCAAATGCAACATCTATAAACATCTATTTTTTTCCCCCCTCATAACCAACATTCATTCACTGGAATGTTTTAATGGAAGAAATGCAGAAACCATGTAAACAGCTCATTAACATCCCAGAACCTTACAGTTTGAAACGCCAAAGGAAAAAAAAAAGGCAGTGCAGAAGCAGCTCCTGAAGCCCACATTTGCTGGATGCCGTGGGGCAGCGCTGCAAGGGAAATGCACAGCCAGAGCGAGGGAAAGAGTTATAAACTGTGCTTCAGTCACACATCCTGTCTCCCTCCCACATGCTCAAAGAAAATATGGGAGTAAAGAGAGGAGGCAGAGTCATCAGGAAAGCACAACTATTGCCTCATGCAGGCACTGGGGAGCAGCGAGCCTTGCCCGAGGCGTGTTCACCTCGGCTCCTCTGCTGCCTATTCCAGGAGCACCGCTCATGCCCAACCCACACAACTGGAGATACCAGCCTTATCGGAACTGCAAAAGAACAAAGCTGCACGAAATCCAAACTCTCTTCCTTAAAATACTCTCCCCCTGTATCCTCCCTTCACCCAGCTCCCCGCCCAGGCCGGTGCTCAGGAGCTCCAGCACACATCTGAACGGCTGCCAGCGGAGGAAGCGAGCAGTTTCCATACACACATCACGCCACAATGTGGGAATTCAGGAAACAACACAAGAAAGGGGTTCCTAATAACTGTTCCAGCGTGCTCGGGCCAATTTATGCAATCACACAAAGGTCACGGTGGTTGTGCTAAAAGCATAAAAGATAAGCGCTACAACGGCAACCAGCTCAAAGTAGGAGAATAAATCTCGGGCTTAGGAAAACCTGGAATCGCTCCACCTACAATTTTTTAAGAGGTTGTCCTTCACATTCTTTAAAATTCCTCCATCTTAAAGTTCCTCCCTCCAGGAATGGCTGTAACTCTGCCACCCTTTGTCCTCAGCAGCTGGAGCTCAGGAAGCTGCTGATATTATCCCTCCTGTACAGACACACCACAGCTCAGTTCAGCATCCACTCAGCACAGTGCACAGGGGCCTGAATTAATTTCTGTGGGTCTCTGATCTCGGGCCAGTTTAACAGAGCTTTTCTTCTTGCACATTAAAATAAAGCGTCAGCAGGGCTCAGAAGTGGTGCTTAGCTCTCGGGGCCAGACAGAACGTCCCCACCAAAGTGAGAGGGTTCTTTGTCTATAAAATACATTATTGGGCAAAATAATGACCCGACAGTAAGCAGAGAGTAATAAAAGAAATAGTAAAAAAACCTAAGAAGAGGAGCTAAGCATGTTTGCCAAGAATGTGAGCAGGAGCAAGGAATAGGTATTTCTGAAAAGGGAGAGGGTATTTCTTGTCATAGAAACCAAAGTCAGAATCCCAGCATGGTTTGGGTTGGAAGGGACCTTAAAACTCATCTCATTCCATCCCCCTGCCGTGGGCAGCGACACCTTCCACTATCCCAGGTTGCTCCAAGCTCCATCCAACCTGGCCTTGGACACCTCCAGGTCAGTTTGACAGATACTCATTGAAGAAAAGGAAGTAAGCAAACCAACACGTTTGGGAATACAGATAAAACAAGACTAAAAGATTTCAAAACCTTGTAAAAATCACAAAAAATGAGTGAAGAAGGCACCAAGGTACAAGAGGGTCGAGTGGTTGGTCCAAAGTCAGGCTGGGAGTTCAGTCTGCACTTGCAGAGGCCCTGCCTTGCTGCCCACACATGCAGTGAGCTTGGACATGCAGTACTGCAGCTTTTGCTACTGTTTTACCACCTGGTTTTAGCACCCAGCACCTTCAGGGTGGCCATGGCCCTCTTTAAGTCACACGCAGATGATTTGGTGTTGCTGCCACATCCAGCCCTGAGCTGTAACAAAACCTGAAAGGCTCCCTCAGGTTCTGCCTTTGGGTACAGCTGGAGAGCAACTACAATTTCTGAAGGGAAACAGAATCAGACAGGCAGGAGATTGAGGCACGAATTACATGAGTTATCATTCACCAAGATGGCAACAACAGCTATTCACAGACCAACAGCACCAGAAATTACTACCATCAAACTTGACATGCGTGGAATTGCTAGAAAAATTCTACTTCTCAAAACACACGAGCAGGAACAGTTCCACACCACTTATTCCCCTGGCCTTCACTAAGTAACTGCTCTGTCTTTCTACACAAGTGTATTATTTTACCAATTCTACACAATAAAACTTTGATGACCACATAACTTCTGGGAGGGAAGTAACTGATACAGAAACTCCTGCACAGCCAACTTCATGTCCTGTCTCTGCTGTGATTTACACCGTAACACAGCCCCAGCTCATCTAAGATTTTTCATGCTGCTGTGTGTGAAGAGTTTTAAAATCTGTCAGTCTGGGAGGTACCTCTAATGGGTTGTAACTCAAGTGCAGCACAGTTCCTGGGGTGAAGAAAAGGCCTGCAAGGAAGGGGGAGAAAAGGAATAGCTTACCACAGTGAAATGTAATATAGAGGTCAGCAGTGACATGTCACCCGTGAGGTGATTGATCAGGTACCACCTGTAAGGAGAATTATTCTAACTGCTGAACCTTGGCCCCTCTCTATGCAGAACTGCAGAAGAGAGCAGTGTATCCAGGAGAGTGATAAACAACTGCCAACTATGGAAAAACAAATGCTTCAGCTTTGCCCTAAATGCATTCACATCCTAGCGCCCTACAGTTAAATGTAGTTTGGGCAAAATAAGGTTAGTCTGGACAAAGTGGTTTCCTTAAAAAACACTGTTCTTCTCCCAAAGATGGACCTGTAAGCCTTTAACTGATGTCCATTACATGTTAACAACCTTATGTAGGAAAGTTGACCATCTCCCTTGCTTCTCTGCGCTCTTAGCTCTCAAGTCTCTTTAAAAGAGATGTGTCTTTAAAATCTGCTGGAATTAATTGAAAGATTCCCTCAACTTCCAGTGGATTTGGACCAGAGTGAACTGCAAGAGCAAGGCATGGAGGCACTGAACTTCAACACAGTATTTGTTTGCTCTCAAGGACCAAAGATTGTATGAAATTACAAGCGAACAAGATGCACAGCAGGCTCTGCAGCAAAAACCAGACTTGCTAATCCTGATATTTCAATGACCATAAAGCCTAAGAGGGGACAACCATGGCTCATTTGATACCAAAAAGCCCAACCTCTTCAAAGCCTCCAGGCCTTAAAACGGTGCAGCTGTACTGATAAATACCACAGGGATGGGGGAGAGGGGGTGCTCTTTGATTTAAAGCTCTTGCAACTCATTCTTAATGCTGATGTCAGAAGCAGACTCAGAAGTGAGAAATGAAAGAGGCCCAACCAACAGCAATCTCTGGCTGGGAGCAACCTTGGATTGCCTGGGAAGGGTAAAGGTATGGTCTCAGTGAAACCCTGAGTGCCATGTGCATGCAAAAGCTCTAATTGCAGGAGCAGAACCATCTTCCCCTGCTACACAGGAGCTGTACTGAAGAGTAACCAGCTTATTCTGAACATGAAATTAAAGAAGAGAAATGAAAGGAGAAAAAAAGTTATGTACAAAAAACATACTGAAACAAAATAGATTCATTTCTCTTAAACAACTGCTTCAGAAAGTGACAATTAGAATTTTTATGAATACATAGATGGGCTCCTAAAAACAATCTCTCCCCTGTAGTAAGCTACATAAAGACCAATAATTAGAGAGAACAAGATATCAAGTTACAGGTAATTGATTAACATTTCACTTTCATGTAAATGAAAAACTAAAAATAGAATTGTGGAACAAAGTCTGATTAGATCTTACAATCAATTTCAGAAGCTGTTGCCATATTCTGGAAGAGCACCAGCACTCTCTGCTGGTGATCTTTGTTCAGTAGTTATCAAGAGAAAAATGAGGGATGAAAATGCATTATGTTCTTGATATGAAATGCCATTTTTGTTTTAAACTGATGATTAATTAGATCCCTAACGATATGGCAAATAGCAACTCTAGGAGGTAGTTATGCTTTTGGAAACAACACAGTCATTACTAAGAACTGCCTTTACTCTGGGCAATCATCACTCACTGGAATAAATTTCACTGTCTCAAATAAACATCTGATGTAAATGCTTCTCTCAGCAGAAAGCACTTCTGTGGTGCTGCAACACAAAGACAGGCTGGTGTGAGAAATTCCCATGATGCCAAATCCCTTGGCTCCACCCTGACTTTCCATCAATTTTTGAGCTCTGCCAAGAAAAACAGCTCTCCTTAAAGAAGTCCTAGCACAGCTCCACCACCTTCCCTGACGGGAGCCACAGTGGGAATGCTGCTATGTTCTCATCAAAGCAAAGCTGCTCCCAGCCCTGTCTCTGTTCCACCCTTTGCCAGGAAGCTGGAAAAGCTTTGATTCCCTCTCCCCAGGATGCACCCAAGCCGAGTCTCCTGGATCACCTCACGCACCTGAGCCAGAGCTTGTACAGGGACAAACAGGCAGCAAAAATAAACCCAAAGCCAAGCACCTCAGTGCCAGCTGTCCCCAAACTCTGCTCGGATCAGGCACCAGGAAGAAGGGTTAAAAACTGGCAAACTGAATCCATGTGCAGCTCATGGAAGTGTGGGAAACAAAAGAGACAATGTTAAGGACAAGCGTATTCATTAGCAAAGGGCTCAAGTTTCTTGGCTTCTGCCATCTGCTTCCCAAAGGCTATTTTTCAAGGTAGCTTTTTGTTCTTCAGGTTTGAATGTAGCTGAGGAAAGACATCCTACTCCTTCTTAGCTAACGAACTAAAGCTCAGTGCACATTCTGTGGCTTAAAATATTTTGTCTTTTTAATTCCCTGGGGACAAGAAGGGACTGCAATGTCACAGATGGGGTTTTTCTGCTGGGATTTGGATCAGAACTTTACCTGACACAGCTCACCCAAGCCACCTCCATAAATATTCATTTACACTGTGGTATTAAATACATAAAGAAATCCAGTGTTTACAGAAAAAATACACGAGACTTCATAATGCAGTAGATATCTGTATATCATGTATAGCAAGATACACAGCCCTTTTGACTATTTTCCTTTATAAAGTAAAAATTGGGAAGAACAGCTCCTGAATTAGAGAAACAGCTCACAGCCCCAAAAAGAACACACACTGTGGTAAAAATAAGTGAGTTTTAACATAGTCATAAGTCAAAGTCAGGAATAATTGTTCTAACGCATTCTGCTCCTGACAAATCTCAAATTTAGAAGAGCTTCACATTTGCTGAGAGTCCCAAGGAACTTTTTAAGCATTCAGGGATCACTGACACTTGGCAGAGTGGGACAGAGTGACAGCCAAATGCCAAGCACAGCTCTGAAACACTGCATGAGGAACAGACATTCCAGCCTAAGGGGGCAGAGCAAGTTTCCCACTGTAGAGAAGGACAAGAGTTTTCAAACCTGAAGTTTTCTACTTTTCAAGGAATTTAATATCGTGGACATGACAGGAACCAGCCAGAGACCAGTGATCTACAAGGGACGAGAAGATGCTCAAAGCCTTGAGAACCTGAGCACCTATGGGAAATTAACATGATTACTTTTTTAATATTATTAACTATACATGCCAGACTGCTCTTAAATATTCTCTTCCCACATCCCTACCCACACCTTTACCTTCGTGCCATAGGAATTCTGTATTCAGCTCTGCCCCTTGATCATTAATGCAGACTCCTGAGCTTCAGACTTCAAAGCAAGGCAGGATTAAGAGTCACAGGCTCAGGACAGCGTCAATCCCTCCCTGTGCAGGAACCTCCACCTTGTGTTCGACTCCACAAACACCTCCTTCTATCAGGACTGGGAAATTCAGGGATTTCTGTGGAGCTTCCCACAGATTAAGTTCATAAGGGAGCCCAACAGTGCCTCATCTCCTTCCAAACACTGGTAAATGAAAGGAAACAGGAATGTCTCCTGGGGTAGGGGAAAGAAAGATGTGAGTGCTCTACAAATGTGCAGGGGAAGAAACCAAAGGCTTCACTGGGTGGAAATGCACTTCTCCAGGAAGGTTCTTCTCTTCTCCCTCCCCTAAGCAGCACATGAGAATGTCCTTAGGGAACCCATCATCACCTACAACCCTGGTGGTGGTTTAGTTTTTATCCCTGACTTTTCTATTTTTCCCTCTCACCCTGCTGCTCAAAATGCCTGCACTCCCAGCTTCCTCATTTCTGCAGCTCCTCCCTGCCATGTGCAGCACATTCCCAGTACCACCAGCATCACTGTGAGCTCCAGCCATACCTCACCTCTCAAAGGTTCTAGCAATGAGACTGAACCACAGTTAACACAATACAAATGAAGAAATTACAGCACAGGTATATCAAGATTGAGCAAAAGAAGACCCTGAGGGACTTGGGGACTCATTTCAGTGTAACTTGCAACCAGCATCCCTTTGAATTACGTTTGAAAATTACACCAACCTGGCCAAGATGAAGCCCCATCAGGCTCAGGCAGAAAGGCAGGCTGGGAGTTTCAGCTTTATTTGCTGCTCTTCTATCACCAACTTTCAAGGAAATTACACAACCCCAGACTAACACAGGTGCAGCTCCTTCAGTGGTAAGAAAGCTGCTACAGATCACCAGACTCAGGAATTTTCACCAACAACATGGTCTACACCTGCTCTGTGTTAGACATTGCAATGCTACAGTGGGAGAAGCTGTTGTAGAGACACACACTGCCCTCATCAGCCTCATGATCCCTTATAAAGTGATGGTGGATGGTGTAACAGAGCAAAGATTTACTTACTGAGAAGGTGAACTGCAAAGCCAAACTCAGAAATTTCTCTGCCTAACGAGAACGTTGCAATTAGGTCAGAGCTAAACGCTGGGTGACCACAGATGGAAGCAAAAACATTCCCACAGAATAACTCAGATGTGACAGCAGGTACTTGGAATGAGAACAAGGATTTCATCCACACAGTCCTGCTGCTGAATTATGTGGATAAACAGTGCCCCTGATGTAGCCAGCTCCCAGCAGGACACGCAGGTGCTGGGATACACAGACCCAGTTTAGCACAAGCAAACTGAATTCCCAGTCAGGAAAGCCCACGTCCAACCTTGATGAAATTTGACAAAGAGCTCAGAGCAAGTTTCAGGTCAGAATTCTGTTTAGGTTGTGGATGAACTAGATCCAGGCCACAGCCTTTTTTTGTATCTTCTGGACTCCAGTTTGAGCAATGCTTCTTATTTCCAAACCCTATTTCTGCTAAAAAACTCCATCAACCCTGCTCAGCTCAGGCTGGACATTTTGGTAAACACAAGACCTTTATTCAAACAAGGAACTTCAACAGAACACTCTCCAGGCTGAGAGCCACTGAAAGTGCCTCCCTTGGATCCTGCACATGGAATTACCTGTCCTTGGGGCAGACAGGTCAGGAGAGGGGAGATTTGTGGGTTAATGGGATAGTGTTCTGATCAGGGAGATTAGGTTACAAGGCCATGCCTTTGGACACTGCCTTCTCCAGTGTGGCACTTCAGTTTACAACTGGGGATTTCTCCTAATTAGATTGTACTCTTAATTATTTATGGCCTATATTATCTGCACAAGCTGCCCAAAACCTACGCCTTAATAAGGATAATTAGAATAATCATATTTTTTCCTCTTTTGTAAAGCACCTTGAGCCTTGCTGATGAGAAATGCTAGGATGTGATTGGATGCTCAATGAAAAATTATCATTAGAAAGTGGAATAAAAATGAAAAATGAACCAAAATGGAATTTTCTATTTTATACTGCATTGGGACTGAATTAAGGATCATTTATCAGAGGCGACACGGAAAATTTTAACCTGAAAACTGAGTGGGGTTCTTCTTTATGCATGTCACGGTGGGAGAGTGCAGGTGGGGATGCCAAGGACCAGAGTCTGGATGCTGTGAGAAGTCCAAAGAGCCCCCCAGGAGCCTGAAATATGGAAGTGCTGGGTTATCCCACCACACACAGCCAGCCTTTGGCTGGTGCCAGCACCAAGAAAAGCAGCGAGTGTTTAACATCACCCCAGTTCCTGTGTCCCCCACAGCTCCTCCACACTGAATATTTCGCTTTCCAGCCCTCACCTTCCTCAAAAACGATCCTGGAACTGAGGCAGATGGGATTTGAGCCGCTTAGACCATGTGGTCAAAGTCACGGTGAATATTTCTGGCCCCGCCTGACTCGGTCTGTGAATGAAATCCACAATCCCTCAGACCGCACCGGGGATGGCCAAAGCAAGGCACGGATGCAAAGCCTTTAACCCTTTGGGGATTATCACCCTCCAAATTTGCTCTCTCAGAGATCAAAGCAGCAGGATTTGGAGACGGTTCTGTTAAATTCAGAGCCGGGGCAGGTGCGGGTGAGCTCCTGCGGGTGCCTGGAGCCGGCGGGAGGAGAAGGGCAGAGCAGGGACCATCTCTGGCGGCTGGGGCAGAGGCTGTGGGTAACAAAACAGCCCCGGCACGACCTGGACCCAGCAATGGAGCCGCGGAGGGGCCGCACAGAGGAGAAGGGAAGGCTCCCACACACCGCCAGCAGCCCCCGAGCCTCGCCGCCTGCCCACGCCCAACCTTCCCCAGAGCCCCCGAGCAGCGCGGGCTGAGCCCCAGAACCGCCCCAGAACCGCCGCACACCGCCCGGGGAAGGAGCAGGAGATCCCCGTGAGGGCAGCGGGGACACTCGGCTGCCCTGCCCCGCCTCGGGGGGCCCGTTCCGGGCGGTGTTTGAGGGGACAGCGCCGGCCTT
>VWZT01012050.1:122338-173318 GCA_013397055.1 Pachycephala philippinensis
CCCCTGAGCCTCCTTTTCTCCAGGCTGAGCTCCCCCTCAGCCGCTCCTGGTGCTCCAGCCCCTTCCCCAGCTCCGTTCCCTTCCCTGGACATGCTCCAGCCCCTCAGTGTCCTTCCTGACTTGAGGAGTGCAGCACTGGATGCAGCACTCCAGTGCCCCTCACCAGTGCCCAGTCAGGGGTCAGTCACTGCCCTGCTCCTGCTGCCACACCATGGCTGGGACAGGCCAGGCGCCAGTGGCCTCTTGCCCACCTGGGCACACCTGGCTCATGTTCAGCTGCTGTTGACCAGCACCCCCAGGGCCTTTCCTGACAGGCACTTTCCAGCCCCTCTGCCCCAGCCTGGAGCATTCCATAGGGTTGGTGTGGCTGAAGGATTTAAGCTCTTTTTATTTCACCTGGCTCTTATTATCAGCCCCTTTAACCTCCTCTATCTATTATCTTCATCACATCATAAGCTTTCTGCAACAGCTTTGCTTCTAATCTTTCTTCCACCATGTTTCTGACAGGGACCATTTCTTGCCCCAGAAAGACTCTCAACACAAGCACTAAAATTGTAAAAGCCAAACTGTCAAAGTATTAACCGGCAATACTTAAAGAAAGCCTCTGGAAAGTCTGTCACTGAAGCACTCAGCTGCTGGTCATCAAATGTTCAGCTCCTGTGGTCTCATGTTCAGATGTTTCATCCATTTTTATTTACAATTGCATTTTATTTTTATTTAAAGCTGAGTATCCCTCTGGCCATGCTGTGCAAGGTTTGCTGCGTTGAACACAGTGCACAAAACAAGCCATGTGGAAACAAAAGGACATTTTAGAGATGGAAGTAGGAAGCATCCAAAGTCAGGTGGAAAAATGCTTTTAAGCAGAGACATCTGTGTTTACAGAGCATTATTACTGCTTGCTGTATTTGATTACAGATAGCTTTGTTTTGTTGCTTTTGATGGAGAGAGGAAAAAGCCAGCAGAGGTAGTGGCCACACACCAACTTTCCACTGTAAACACCCAGAAAGGAGGGCTGGGGGAAAGTCTGTTATTGCTCCATGGGAACCCAGCAGCACGGGGGCAATAAGACTGACACAAAAATGGGCCGTGCTGTCACGAGGCCTTGTTTGCCAGAGCCAGACAAGGAGGATCTGTTACAAGACGTGGTGGAATGTTTGTTTTTGTAGTACTGGATTTCCAAAATCCACGGTCGTTTTGTGGCTGACAAGCCCCCTCCTTTCTTTGCCTCGTTCCTGCAGCTGTTGGAGGTCTGCACCCCTGCCTGGAAAACATGAGCACAGCACAGCAAAAATGTGCATCGTTCATGTGCCATCAGACAATGCTTGGGAGAGTTACAAAGGAGGGAAGAGGAGGAGGAGACCACAACGCTAAGCTAAAGTAATTTGCATTATAGGTACTTTCTTTGCAATAGTCACATTCAGCTTTGAACTGTAACAAGTATATATTTCATAGCAGCTTTACCACACTTCAGCATTATTGAGTTTTAATTCACACTCCCTCACGACCAGGTAAAATTTGGCAGAGTATCTGTTATAACACATGCTTTCATTTTGTTTTGGTGATATTTCATATATAGAAATTAACTTCAAAGCAGAATCTGTGTTGTGAGCTGTTCCTTACCTCACGGATTCCCTCCATGGTTCATCCTGAATGTTTTTGCTGTGCAGAACCTCCTGCAAACACCATTGCTGGGGATTTCACTGGGAATGAAACCAGGCCACGGCTGCCCCACACCACTCACTTTTCCTGGATCCAGCAGGAAGATCCACAAGCAGTTCAGCTGAAGCAGTGCCTCTCCTCAGAGCAGAGCTGTGACTGCTGACACAATCCAAAGACGAGGCCAGGCTGAGGCTGGAGAAGTCCCAGGTTTGGTTTTGAGCCACCCTGTGCTCACATTTGGGCCCTGCAGTGAGCACAGGAGCCAGCACATGGCAGCCCCCATGGAAATCCAGCTCCAGGCACTGGAACCACCTTGCTGGGCCCCCACTGACAGCACCTGCAGTTCTGCCATGGCTGAAGCCACACACAAACCTCACTGTCCAACTGTGCCGGTTTATCATGCTACTTTCAGTGCTTTTAGGACCACAAATTTCAGCAGAGACACATGGCAACTCTGTTTGCTGGGGACTTCATTTTTACCTGCCTCAGTCTTCAAAAGTCTCCCTGTATTGACATTAAATACATTAATTGTCCACTACGAGGCAAGTTCTCTAGATGACAAGCAGTTGAACTTGCATTTTTCTTACTTGACTTGCACATTCAAAATTTCATCTTACTTTATTATGAAGGGCACGGACGTTTTAACATAACAGCACATCTGTGGAAGTTTACTTCCTTACCAACCAAGTTCACTTTGATGATGACTGGGTGCTTAGAGGCACTGGACAAAAATAAAAGAAGATTTAGAAATATTAGCATTAGGGCAAATACGAAAAATAGCTCAGATTCCTGATGCTAGAAGGTATTTTAATGCAGACCATTCTAAAAATCTGAAATAAGGACGACATACAAACTGGGAGCACTTTAAATATGTTTATTCAGCAGCTATTACAACCAACCTCCAAAAAACTGGAGTCCCCTCTGGTTTCTGAACCGTGTCAAGTGATGAAAATGCCTCTAGGATGGAAGCTGGACAGTGCACTCCTTTCTGAGATATATGTCTAACAGGGATTAATCTCTTTGAAAAGGCAAAATATAAATATATACACTCTAAATTCACAACAACAGTTTCAACTCACTACGTTAATTCAAGTGGGGTAACAGTGGACAAACCCACATCATGTAAACTGCAGTCGGAAAAAATCTCTGCTGTGTCCTGCTCCAAGGTCCCGTTCCGGTTTACATTCTGGGATCTGCCTCTGGCAGAGCTGGAATACGGAAGCGCTGAAGTGCTGGATCTCAGGGGCTGTGCACGGGACCGGGACGTGGGGCTCTGCTCTCTACACGTTGCTCAAGGCATCCACACCGGGGAGAACCTTACCTGGGGGCAGATCAAACACAACAGCAGGGTTAAGAACCCCTCTGTGCTCAAATAACTTTGCAATAGGCTTGCAACTGCAACATTTAAAGATATAATTTCAAAAATTAAATCAGGAATTATAGGTCGAAAATGGAGCTGTGCACAGGACCGGGATGTGGGGCTCTGCTCTCTACACGTTGCTCAAGGCATCCACACCGGGGAGAACCTTACCTGGGGGCAGAAAAAATACAACAGAAGGTTTAAGAACCCCTCTGTGCTCAAACAATTTTGCTTTAGGCTTGCAACTGCAACATTTAAGGAGTATTTTAAAAAGTAAATCAGGAATTAGAGGTTAAAAATGGAGCTGTGCACGGGACCAGGACGTGGGGCTCTGCTCTCTACACGTTGCTCAAGGCATCCACACCGGGGAGAACCTTACCTGGGGGCAGATCAAACACAACAGCAGGGTTAAGAACCCCTCTGTGCTCAAATAACTTTGCAATAGGCTTGCAACTGCAACATTTAAAGATATAATTTCAAAAATTAAATCAGGAATTATAGGTCGAAAATGGAGCTGTGCACAGGACCAGGACGTGGGGCTCTGCTCTCTACACGTTGCTCAAGGCATCCACACCGGGGAGAACCTTACCTGGGGGCAGATCAAACACAACAGCAGGGTTAAGAACCCCTCTGTGCTCAAACAATTTTGCTTTAGGCTTGCAACTGCAACATTTAAAGATATAATTTTAAAAAGTAAATCAGGCATTACAGGTCGAAAATTCAAGAGTTTAGCTCCACACTGACCAGGGTGGTTCCACAGACCTGCTCCACAGTGAATCCACCCAGAGCACAGCTGCACTCAGATGTCAGCACAGAGATTCCTAACACAGCCCAGCCATCAATTCTCAATTAACAGTAATGGCACATTTCTGTCCAAGCCTCTGCTAGGGCCAGATCCAAACACCCAACATCCTTTTCCATTAAATTTGATGGCAAACAGATTTTTGATTGGATTTAGGGAGCTGCTGCATACTTTCTTAAATCCTTAGTGGCACATAAATAGAATTCTGGGGAGTGTGGTGGAAATTTAAGAATTAAGAGAAAAAGCCTCCTATGAATCTCAAGTCTTTTACTGTGACTAAAACACCCAGGTTGAGACATTTACATGTCTCTTTCCAACTGATGGAATCAAAGAATATGCTCATCTTTGAGTACAAGGGCCTAGATTATTGAAGTACAGTGTTTTCTAAAGCATTTTTAGCTTTCTGTCCTGCTTTAATAATGAACAGACACCACTCTGGTTTTGCCTCTGCTCAGAAAAACAACCTTCTAATGCTCAAGCTGTGCAGCAGCACTGAATTGTAACACTGTTCAGAACTCACTACTTTGCTGGGTTTTCAGGGATTTTTCCCTTTTTTTCATCTTCAGAAGCTTTTCTAATTAGCCAGACTTCCGTTACATTTAAAAGATCACACACACTAACCCATATTTTGGGCCAAAACTTAGACAAGTTTGTCCTTTTGAATACACAGCGTTTCCTTCGAGCCATCTGCATTCTTTCCCTTGCCCATCACTCCCTAGGCAACAGAAACAAAAGCTCTGTCTCCCATCTCACTCCTGGAAACAGCAGCTGCAAGGCAGTTCATTGAAGTTTCTCCTCTCCAGAGGAGTTGACAGCATTGGATAATTTACACACACTGGGAAACGGCAAATTACCAGAGGAAATGAAAAGTCGTTTAGAGAACAATGGAACTCGTTACAAGAATCCCGTCAATCCTCACCATTTTGAATTCCAAGTGCCCTCGTGCAGGTTTGTCAGTGAGCACTAGAGGGCTCCCCAAAACCAAGAGAATTCCAAACAGGAAGAGGAGACTTCTGGCAAGAATTCCAGACTGTTCTGATAAGATTTCCCTAACAGAAACTAGGCATTTAAAACAGGCTGGTTGGCATGTCCTGAGGGATCAGTGACAAAATCCAGCCCGCTCTCTTGTTCTCTGTCCCAGTATTTCTGCTTTCTGGGAGAGGCAGCCTGTGCTGTGTGCAGGAATACTCCATTTTCCTTCCTCTGCTCCTCTGTGAGGGCTACAGAAAAGCAGCAAGAGGAGCTTGTGGCTCCAAAGCTGCATGTAACCAACTCCACATGGTGGGACAGAAAAAACCATTCCTCTGTTGTTGTGCTTTCTTGACTACCAACACATGACAAAGCACCCAGAAATCCAAATGTACTCAAACAAATGAAGATAAAAGAGGATTTACCCTCTAGCAGCTCCAGGCTGGCACCACCTCCTGTGCTGACATGGCTGACTTTATCCTCAGTGTTCCACTTGGCACAGCAAGTAGCTGTATCTCCACCACCTGCAGCACAAGCAGAATCCATGAGACACACAAGAAATTCAGATTTTGTCCAACTGAAGGACAGAGGAGAATGTCAGGAAAGGAAAATAATTTGACCAGTATTTTTAACACAGTGCTGGCCATCACAAGCTTCTTCCATGCATCTAGAAAAAGAACAAACACAAGTACTTACCAATAATGGTGATGCAGCCTTTTCCAGTTACTTCTACCACTTTGTCCATCAGGGCTTTGGTTCCTTTGGCAAACTTGTCCCACTCAAAGACCCCAACTGGACCGTTCCACACGATTTGCTTGGCCCTTCCCACAACTTCAACAAACTTCTTCACACTCTCAGGGCCGCAGTCCAGGCCCTAGAAGTGAGACAAGGCACAGATACACTCACTGCTGACCCCCAGCTCAAATCACCCATGCCCAGCCAGAAGCTTCCCCCTCACCCCAGACATGAAACAAGAGTTTCTCTGTGTGCACAGAGAGATTTGCCAGCAGCTGCTGCAGGAGGGTGGAGTCCGGTGTGGTATTTATCTTCCTAACACCAGTAAGTCAATTTTAAATCAATGGCAGATTCTTGAAGCCTTAATTAGAAAACTTTGCCAACCCTACTTAAATTCCAGTCAAATAAAAGGGATTTCTACTGCATTTGGATCTGCAAGTTGGAGAGGAATTTTGCTGTCTTAATCCAAATCTCACAAAAGCTACTTTAGACTTAAAAATTCAGAACAAACAACAGGGCTTCAATGTCATTAAACCAACAAACTCTACGCAGCTTGACTGCCCTCAGAAACATTTACCAAGGACCACAATTAATCTTTCTACTCCTTTAAGAGTTGTCCTACCCACTCTACCCCTTACTGCTGCTTCTCTCAGTCCCTTTCCCATTCCAAGACACCATCCAGCCAGCAGGAATGCCTGAAGCCACTGTGGCTTCCCCAGTCTGTGCGTTCTCATCAAATTTGTCAGCAGTGATGAAGTCAACAGGCAGAGTGATCTTCACACCATTCTTCTCTGCCTTGGCCATCAGGTCCTTGACAATTTTGGATCCCTCTTCATCAAACAGAGAGTTGCCAATCTAGAGGAAATATATAGGGAAATTAAGAGGTGTTTGTTTAGCTCCTGGTCATGACAGAAGAGAACATCAGCACCCGAACTGCTCAGACAGCAATTCTGGAAAGATTGTTTTCTTAAAGCACATGGACAGCAGTAATCTGAGTTTTGCAAAGGGATTGTCAATTGCTCAGTGCTCCCTACTCTTGCAGAGAGCCAAGGTATCCAGTGCTCAATCCCAGAACATGTAAGGGGCATTCAGATCACATTCTTCACCAGGAGCAGACACAGAATTGTTCTCCTCGTACCTCCATGTTGTTGAGCACTTTGAGGAAGGTGAACGCCATTCCACCACCAATGATCATCTCATTGACCTTATCCAGCATGTTATTGATCAGCTGGATCTTATCCTGAACTTTGGCTCTGGTGAGAGAGAAAAGGAAAAAGAATGAATAAATGAGTATAGTGATTGTGGTATGTAAAGGCTGGTCTAGGGAATGACCCAACAAAGGAGAATGGGAATGGGCAGAAAGAGAATTTTGCAAGTTAGCAGGCCAGCATTAGAATCCAACTTACTAGGGCATTATTCAGCCCACCATTTCTTCATTTCTATTTAAATATAAACCTCATTTGGCCCTTTAGAGCCTGATTTCCCAGGCCAAGTAACTGCCATTAACTGCCCAGCCAAGTTAATTCACCTGATGAAATGCACCTCACAGAGCTGCAGTGCTGGACTGGGCACACACGTGCTGAGAATTGGCTGCAATTAAATTATTTCTGCACAGGAGCAGTCACTTGGTTGTGCACCTTCCAGTCCCTTTGCACACCAGGTGCTGGGGCAGAGCAGAGCCCACACAGCCCCAGCAGAGCCCTGTTGCATAATGAGAGGTCGTGTCAGTTTACAGAGTGCTCAGCCTGAGCTCTCCTGTACCCTGAACTGGGGATGAAAGGTCACTGACAATGTCTGGGCCATCACGTGGCTCTAACTGCTCTCCTGGCTCATCTGGGAGACAAAAAACTGCTGGGGACTCTCAATTTGGGGAATGTAAGAGATCAGGGGAGACAATGAGCAGCCAGATTGTACCATCACAGGAGCATACAGACCAGTTAGCTCCTCTAATCCACATCTCAGACCTCAGGAGTCAGCTGAAAATCCAAACTGCAGGTACACTTGAAAGGAAAGCACTTGTTTAAACCAAGCCAAAACAACTTGTCATTTGTTAGAGGAGTTAGAGAAATACAGTGACAATGTTCTTGAGTCTCACCCTCCAAGAATTGCCAAGAAGGGTCTCTCTGGACTCTCTAGGGCCTTGGCAAAATAATCCAGTTCTTTCTTCATCAGGAAGCCAGCAGCCTTCTGAGGCAGATTGACACCTACCATGGAGCTGAAATGAATGAAAGTAAAAAGTGAGGAAAGGAAAAATTTACATGTAGAAACACCCCCATGTCTCACAGCATTGCAAAGCCAACCCTTCAGTCAGCTGCAGCAATGAGAACAGCTACCACCTGCATGAAAACACACACAGGGGCTTTGTTTTCCTGGTTTGATAAGACAGCTGTACATGCTTAATTTCTGACATTGGTTTTGCACAGAAATACTCATCTGCAAGACATTTATCATCTCAACTAGTGATCCAAAACACTGGAGGACAAATAACAACAGCCAAGAGCAGGGATTTCTTCTTCCAAGAGGACCACTGCAGTTTGCAAGTGCACATCTAAAGACATTCCATGAAAACAATCACTCTGCAGTGATTAATCTTTTGGAAAAGAGGGCTGTTGTGATTTCAGGACAATTTATACAAGCCCTAAGCAAGTAATTTTTAGATCTTCAAAGTCTAAAAAAAGTCAATGCAAGTCTTAAGATCTTGTTTCAGCTTTGTCCTGATCCCAGAGACAAACTTGAAAGAGCAAACACTAATGACAATTACCTCCAGTAAATCCACTGCTGAGGAACAAACACAGCACAATGACAGTGGGATAAACCCAAAAGGAAATTACCATTCCTTGGGGGCAATATTTGATGTGCTTCCATGGCAGATATTGTTCTGCAGTTCTGCCTGTGGAAGGGAGATGGGTACCCACCTGTGAGCTCGGTGGGCGGTGCCGAAAGCATCATTGACATAGACATCTCCCAGTTTGGAAAGAGAGGCTCTGAAAGCATCCACTTTTGCAGGCTCAGCCTTGATCTAAAAAGAGAAAGAAGGACAAGTTTGTACCCTGAGACTTCGATTCTGAATCAAAGCTCAAAGTCAGCAATTTGAGCATAAATCGAAAGCAAAGAAAGGTCAGCTGGAGGAACTCATCAGCTCATCCAGTGGGTCACTGTCTTCATTCACTTTTTCCCAGTCCAGCAGGAGCAACAAAAAAATTTAAATAGTTTAAATTCCACTTTAAGCTCCCCTAGACTGCTACTGCAGGCCTGAAGACTGTTCCCACTTCTGAACTGCAGCATCACAAACCTCTCAGTTTCTCTCCAACAGATTTCCAGTGTTGTGTGGTGAACATGGCTAGCACAGGAAGGGTGTGGAGAGACAAGGCAATGCTGAGATCAGACTAAACAAATTCATGCTCATTTTGAACAAAGAAAGCATGGTCTCCCAGAGCCACAGGTAAAAGGATGAACTCCTGAAGGACTGATTTAGCAACTGCACTGAGGATTAACCGATGAAATGAGTGTGATAAATGGGCCTGCACACTGCAACAGGCCACAGTGAAAGCAGCCAATGCTGGGAAACTGGAGATAAGTGTAGTATACAGTGGGCAAGAAATGGTGTATTTCTGTTGAAAGACTTTTTCCCTCCTCCAAGCATCCCACCAAATCCTCATGGGGCCCTTTTTAGCAGAGCCTGAGCAGGAGACAAGTCCAAAGGACCACACACATTCTAAAACAATGCTGCCAACTGCTCCTTCACTCAGCAAACTGCCTGGCTTTACAGAGACTAAGTGCTCCAGTTAGAACCAGTACCAACTGTGAGCAGAATGCAAGAGGCTGTCAGAAGGAACCACTATCACTGCATCTGCTTTGGAAAAGCACAGTTTAAGCACCAGTCAGCAACCTGCAATCCTGTATTGCATCACTGTTTCCACAGCACTGACTTTCACCTCTGGAAGGAGAGGCAGCTCTGTCACTGGCACCTCTCCTGTTGTGCTCAGTGCAGTGTGTGCTTCCATCTGTAGCTAAATCATCTGGGAATTCCAGAAACATACAAAACCAAGGGACTGTCTCCCAAAGAAAATTAAATTCTTGCCCCACTCTTCTCCCTGCCACCATACTTGCAGTGGCACACAGTTCTAGCAGTGAGTAATTCCAGATTTGCTCAATTTCCCCCCGCCATCTGCACAGGCTCACCAAGTCTCTGCCGTTTTCCTAAGCTACAGGAGTCCTGTGTCAGCCCATAAAGGGCACCAGTCCATGTCAGCATTCCCTCCAGGCACCAGATCTGAACAGAGCCAAGGCCTCTGTAAAGCCAGCGGGGTCACCATCGCTAAGAAAAGCAGCTGTCTGGAGCAAGCACTCTGCTGACCTTCAACAAAATGTCAGAGGTGCAAGGCAGCCTGGTTCTAGAGAACTACTTTGAAGAGCAGACAGGCTCAGAGGAGGGTTTGGTAATCCCCGTGCTGTAGAAATATTAGCCATATAACCCAAAAAAGAAGCATCATTCTTATGGGCAACAAACTAGATCCAAATCGGTTTTCATTTTAGGTATCCAAAAATGAAGCCTAACAAGCAGCAGTTTCTTGCACAGCTCTCTTTTGTTTCTTTTTCCTTTTTTTACAGACTACACCACCTTTGACAGAGTCATTTATAGCCTTTCACTTGAGCTGTTTCATCTTGGAAACTCACTGTATTCTGCTCAAAACTTTTACACAACAGTGGAACACACTGAACTAAAGATCTCTGGTATCCATTTAAGAGCAAATTCACAATCAGTGTTTTAGAGAGGCTGCTGGCTCCTTGTCAATCTGCAGCAAAGAGCAGGTAAGACCAGAGCAGGCACACATGAAATCCAGACTTGAAGATTCACCTTGTTCCCTGAAGCATCCTTCCCTTTCCCTTCCTCTTCAACATGGAATCGGAGGTTTTCCAGCAGGATGACTGAGCCAGCAGCAGGATTAGCACAGGCCTTCTCCACCTCAGGACCAACACAATCCTTCAGGAACAAGACATCCCTGCAACACAAGACACACGCTGGAACCTCACCAGTGACCTCCTGGTGGAAAGGAAAACATCCAGGTCCCCTGACAGGGAGGGCCTGATGCACACCAAGCTGCTCTCCCACTTTACCTGCCCAGGAGTGCCTTCAGCTCCACAGCAACTGGGGCCAGGGAGAACTTGTCAGGCATGGGGACACCGTCCGGGCGGCCCAGGTGACTCATGAGAACCACGGACTTGGCCCCATGGTCCAAGCAGTGCTTGATGGTAGGAACAGCTGCCTTGATTCTGTAATGGCACAGAAGAACAAATTGATAAGGATTCAATTAGAGTTTACCAGGCAAGAGGATTAGTAGCACTCACACATGAGCCCTGGGAGTTGTCCCTCAAAAATGACAAAAGGAACGGAGCACAAGAGCTGGACAGAACAATTCCTTAAGAAAGCATCAACAAAATTCTCCATCCCAGCCTGTTTTCATACATTTCACTGTTATCTTCCAAGCAAGGAGATGGAATTAAAATTCATTTTGTCATCTAAATTCTGCTGATTGCTCAGCTAAGAAATGCCAGGACACACTTGAACACTACCAGGCTTCCCGGGTTAGTCTGTGATCCTACAGCAATAGAGAAATGATGAGCAGTGAGAACACTGTGATGAACAAAACTGGCACCTGCCTGCAAGTGGCTGACAAGCAGGGCAAGACATCTGGCATCACTGTTTTTAAACCCCAGGTCTTTGTGTGCTGCATTGCAACAATTATTTTAACAAAGACAAGAAGCTAACACAGCCCCAGGGCAAGCAGGAGGCACAGAGACTTCTGGATAGTAACAGAGACAACTTTCACACACAGCCTAAGGGATGTGGCTGTGAAATGGTCGTAGCCAGCTTATGAAGTTTAGGATCTCTAAAATAAGAGATTTTCTCCATATGCTTTCCACAGCAGCTACAGCGAGCAGCAGCCTTGTAGTTAAATGTAGTTTCCTAATAACTGCAGGGGGTGTAATTAAAAATTGTTGGACTTTCTCTGACCCCTTTAATATTCTGGTATGAGCAATGACAGCTTAATCATGGTAACATTCCAGGTACTGGGGTGAAGTCAGAGACACAGCAGACTTTGGGGCCTCCATTTGGGATGGAAATTACAGCTCACCTCTGATTGTTGGTTATTTTGTGATCCTTCATTGGAACATTGAAGTCAACCCTAAAAAAAACAAAAGCAAAATTAAATACTCAACAAATTTATTTTATTTTATTTTAAATATTCAACAAATGAGTGAGGTAACCTGCCAGTAAAGGTGCTGGCTAGAAAAGCAACGTTACAGTTAGAGTAAGATGTTCAGCTCTGCCCTGGCCACAAGTTCCATTCTGAAATCAGCGTGTTATCAGCCATTTCTGCTTGTGATAACACCACCAATGGAGAACGACCACTGCTAGAATTTCTCAGGAAAGCTGGGCCACCAATATATCCTAATGCTCAGGACCAGAGTAGCAGTGATGTTGAGCGGGAAATAAACCAAGATTGAACGTTTTATTTTTAAACAATTTGATTTCAGACCCACAACAAGAAGCATCCAAGAGAAAGGGAATGAACAATGACAAATGACCTTGCGTTCTCTACCGAGGCTGGACTACTGTGGCCAGCAGGCAGTTCAAGGAAGCTTTAATTTCTGTCCTCTGCAGCTCTTAATCTCCCTGCAGCCGAGTGCTGTGGCTTAGCACACTCTCCCTGGAAGACCTGACTTGGATCTTGAGGTAACTTCCTGACTCGTGCCAGCTGATGGGCTGGAAGGGAGGAGTTTCACCAGCCCGTTCTCCTGGCATCCCTTGTGCCCATGTGCAGGAAGCCGCGTTGCGTAACCACGGAGGCAGAAATTGCTCACTGAGCTACAGGAGGGAACACCCATGGCTGGAGCAGCGAATGGCAGAGAGCAGTGTGCATCCTTCATCGTTCTATACATTAAAGAACATCCGAGTTCAGCAAGCTGAGTGAATGAATCCCCCTGCAGCCCACTCAGCACGTGAAACAAATGGGAAGAAAGACAAAAGCTGCCAGCAAAACAGGAGTAGCTGAGCAGAAAGAAATTGAACTGGCAGCCCCACACAGCACAGTGGTCGAGTTCTAGAAGGGGCAAAGAAAAGCACCATTATCCTAAAAGGAGAGAATAAAAGAACAGTTTGCTTTACAGAGCCATCAAAACTACAAAAGAAAGGTCCAGCTCAGCCTTCTTCCCCCCTGCAGACCATTGAAATCTGAGCTCCCCTGAACCCTCTCTCCTCCCCATTCTCAACTTTCCCTGAAGCTTCGTCATTTAGGACCGGAAGCTAAGCAGGGTGTGAGTACGCCAAAATTAGGATGAACATGAAGAGAAAATGAAGAGGTATCGATTTTAGTACTACTGAGAGCACGCGGTGACTCGTTTCAGAGGGGTGAGATACAGGCAGGAGACAGAGCCCGGCAGGTCACCTGCTGTGTTTGGGTAGCCCATCACAGAACAGCAAAGTTAGATTTGGGCATTAATTAACAGAGACTTTGAGCGGGCAAACCCGGCCCATGGTCCGCCAATGCACGGCTGCTCTCCGTAACATGACTCAGAAACGGAAAAAACCAGACAGATGGCCAAAAAAACCAGTCAGGTACAGACTTCTACAGAGCTGGAAAGATATTTTATACCAGACTTAGAAAGTGCACAGAAATCCTGAGCAAGCTTCTTCAATACTTGCTACACGGGCGGGTTTCTGATAATTAAATTTTTAAGGAACTAGTTCAAAACAAGGTTGCAGAGACAAGGTAAAAAGAGCAAGTTGTCTGTCAGATTACAAATAAGAGAAGCTATACTCTCGCTATCCCTGCTTACTCACAGAGAAGATAACACACACGTAGTAGCCACATTACAGTGACCTTGAACAAACTACCCCACAATAAGAGTATTTCGAGCAGGACATATCACGGTGTACCTTGGTGCCCTTATCTCCCAAGACTTGGCAACAATTCCAACATTAGGTTTTCAGGCACTGATGCTTTATAAATAAGCTATGAATGCCTATTTTAGGGTTTCAGACCACAATGTCCTGAAAACCTGCGGTGACGCCCCATCCCTGGAAATGTCCAAGGCTAGTCTGGAAGAGGTTTCGAGCAACCTGGCCTAGTAAAAGGTGCTCCTGCCCTTGCCATGGGGGTGGAAAGAGATGAGCTTGAAGGTCCCGCCCAACCCAGGCCATTCAGTGATTCTGTGATTCGATTCCTGCTACAAAATGCTGAATTATTATTGGTATCTGGATAGCTGGACAGAGACGTATCTTCACTTTCTTATTGCAATGCTTTGTAAATTTGCAGTAAGGAAACAATAACTGAGAAATAAGCATTTTTGGGGGTAGTTCTGTGGAATAAAAGCACGGCAGGCTGGCTGGATTTCCCCTCAAGCCGCCTGAGGCCGACACACGTGCGAGCGGGGCGATCCAGGGGGGCAGAGCCGGGCCGGGATTTACACCCTGCCGGCCGCCACGTCCCCCGCAGGGAAGCCGGGCCGACTCAATGATGGAGGCAGGAGCCTCTCCAACACCCGGCGAGCGAAAAAAAATGAAACTAAAACGGCACAGATCGACACGTGCCGGGCTCGTGCAAGGGGCGGCTGCCGGGGGGCAACGGCCCGGCCCTGGCGTGGAGGATGGAGCAGGGCGGCCCCTAGGAGACGCATATTCCTCCCGCAACGCCTCACCTCATGACGACGCGCTTGCCCTTCACGTCCACCTTGTCCAGGGTGAGTTTGTTGGAGAGAGACATATTTGCTGCTGGCTAGACTCACGTTACTCCCGCCGAATCCTCACCGCTTCGCCGCCTCCGCGTTCTGCCGCAGCGCCGCCCGCGCCGCCGCCACCCAACCCACCTCGCCCCGCCCCTCCCGTCAGCGATTGGTTCGTGCTGACCGCCCTGCGTTTCTACTGGTCGATTCTCCTGTCAGTCAGCGAACATCTCGCCCCTCAGGGGCGGGGCTGCGGCGCCGGCCCCGGTCACGTCCCACACGCAGCCGCCGCTCCCTCAGGGAGTCGGGAGTGCGCGGGGTTCTGTCCCCGAGTACCAAATTAACGGTTCCGCACCTTATCTGAGGGAAAATTACCCATAAATCGTGTCTAAGCGTGTGTCGGCTGGTGGGAATCCTTCAGATGAAGGGCAGGCGCCTCACAGCTGAGCCATAGGCCTGGGGCAAGCCAAGTGTCGACAGTTAAGGACGAGACAAAACCCGGGATATTTTTATGTGACCTACATAAATACTTCTCAAGACAACTGAGGACAAAACAACTGTTTGAGGGGATGCACCTTACAGCAGCATGGTTTCATAGAGTCACGGAATGGTTTGGGTTGGGAGGGACCTTAAAGATCATCCCGTTCCATCCCCTGCCATGGGCCGGACGCCTTCCACCATCCCAGGCTGCTCCAAACCTCGTCCAACCTGGCCTTGGACACTTCCAGAGATCCAGGGGCAGCCACAGCTTCTCTGGGCAACTTCATCACTCTCACAGGGAAGAATTTTTTCCTAATACCTAATCTAAACCTACTCTCTTTCAGTTTGAATCCATTCGCCCTTGTCCTGTCACTTCAGGCCCTTGTCTCTCTCCATCTTTCCTGTAGGTTCCCTTCACGTACTGGAAGGCCGCAAAGCCTTCTTTTTTCCAGGCTGAATAATCCCAGTTCTCTCAGCCTTTCCTCATAGGAGAAGTGCTCCATCCCTCTGATCATCTTGGTGCCTCCTTTGGGATCTCTCCAACAGCTCCATGTCCTGGGGACCCCAGAGCTGGATGCAGCCCTGACCCTGCCCTCTGTCAGGTCAAAGCCATTCCCTGTTGTCCCGTGACTCCATGCCCTCACAGCAGGTTGGTGGGTGCAGTCAAAAATCACCTGCCCCAACATACGTGCAGCCTCTAACGCAGCGCAGTGGGCTGTGCATTGGGCGACAATAGCCCAGCGCAATGGACTGTACTGGGTGAAAAAGGAGCTCATGGTCTTTTGTGTTTTGCCCATAGGATAGGCCTTTCTGTTGCTGACAGGGTTATTTTTTTGCCACGCTCACAAAAATGTACAGATACCGCAGAGAAAGTGGTGATGGCAAAATCGGTTCTCTGCTGACAGAAAGGTGCTGGAGAGAGTCCAGAGCTGGGGAAGGGTCTGGAGAGTCAGTCATATGAGAAGCAGCTGAGGGAGCTGGGAAAGGGCTCAGCCTGGAGAAAAGGAGGCTCAGGGGGGACCTTGTGGCTCTGCACAACTCCCTGACAGGAGGGGGCAGCCAGGTTGGGATTGGTCTCTGCTCCCGGGGAACAAGGGACAGGACCAGAGGAAACAGGCTCTGGTTGTGCCAGGGGAGGTTCAGGCTGGATATTAGGAAGAATTTCTCATGGAAAAGGTTGTTAAACCTTGCAATGGGCTGCCCAGGGAGGTGTAGAGTCACCATCCCTGGAGGTGTTCAAGGAATGACTGGATGTGGCACTCAGAGCTCTGGTCTCATTGCTGAGGTCAAAGATCAGATTCAATGGTATTAGAGGTCTTTTCCAACCTAAATGATTCTCTGATTCAAATGAGCATGCACTGACAAGAAACTAAAGACAAATGTACCTAGAAAGCCAGAGGAATGAACTGCTCACACGTGGGTGAAAACACCCAGCCTGAGGCAGAAGGGTGGGAGTCTCCTGCTGCAAGACTTGTCAGAAAGCTCAGGAAAGCCTTGGATGGGCCTCCAAGACATGTTAAAGGTATCAATCCCAACAGCAATAAATGCTGAAATACACAAGTGGGAACAAACTGACAGGTGCCGTGAAATCACCTGTGAGGTGGTCACCAGGAAATACCATCTCAGTTTGTCTGTGTCACTGTAGTTTTTAATATATTGCTATAAATCTACATTCAGGTTTCAAATTCAATTAGGTCCAGTAATGGTCTCAATGTTGACTGCAGAGTAAATCTGGGGGGTACCCAGGGGTCCCTCCTACGATGTAGCAAGCCACACCTGACCTCAGAATCATCAGGTGAGTCCTTGTAACCCAGAACCCCTGGATGGCACTTAACAATGTCAGCTGTGGACAGGCACATCTGGAAGTGCCAGTGTGAATAAAGCCTTCACCAAGGCCCGAGAGTCAAATCCTAAACTGGTCCTGAATCCAGCCTCCCCTCAGGAGCTGGGATTGCCTGCACGGAGCACAGCTGGCCAGAGCCACTTCTACCTGCCAAGCCAGAAGCACAAGTGACAGCAGGTGAACAAACACTCACCTTAGAGGGACTCTGGGTGAGGAGATAAGGAAGGGGTTCTCTGGATCCACGGGAGCTGTAACTATTTAACTGTTCTGAAATTAATCCCTTCCCTTCTTCCTGTACTACTTCATGCTGTGCTGCTTTCTCCGAGGGCAAAGGTTAAATTCCTCGATGCTGACTCAGAAAGGAAAGCTCTTCCCAGCTGCAGCCCACAGCCCAGCCCTTGCAGCACCTCCTGCTTTCCCTGGGAAATGGGTTCATTCATTAGGACAAGGCTTTAATTTCAAAAGCTTGCCTGTCACCTCCTGGGGGCAAAAAAGCATGAAGCAGGAATGTCACAGTGTGTGGTGTCACGAACACAGTAACCTGAGCACCCACAGCGATTTAGGACGGCCCTGTGCCCCAGCTGAGGGACACGGGACAGCAGGACACTTGTGAATCCCCAGGTAGACAGGGCATTCAGCAATAAAGGATTAAGCAAGCCATAAACAAAAATGACCAAGAGTACTCAATAGGACCAACTCCACTATATCCATTCCATAGGTTAGGAGAGTATTGGAGAAGAAGTCTGCAGCAATCTTGGTGCACTTACAAAGATCATTATTCTGGCAGAAGTGCAGCCATAACTCATTCAGTGTTGTCTGGTTTTATCCTTGTTTGCTTTTCCCTGTTTTTTTTGGTGAAGAACAGGAGACAGAGGAATAAGGAGGATGTCAGATGAGAACTTGAGGTGGCAGAACACAATTCCAGATGGGATTTGGCCCAGACACCAGAATTTGTATCTTTTAAAAGGAGTTACAAAGAAAGGGGAAGAAATAGACACACATTCAAAGCTCATTTCCACGCTTGAGTCACCTCTCTGCCCTTCCCTCCTGTTGTGAAATATTTAGAATATACTGCAAATATTTAAAGAAAAAAGCTCATGCAAACAGTTCAACCCCTGCACTTTTAAATTAACCAGTGCAGCAAAGCCAGGAGGGCAAAGGGCTGGTAATGACAAACCCAAGGAGCTGGGGTTAGACCTGTGACCATCCTAGGAAGTCATTCCTAGGAATATGGAGCAGCAGCTGTACTTTAGACTGGCACAGCCCTCTCCTGCACGATCCTGCCAGCCTCATTTATCCCAAAGGAACAGGACTGTGCAAGTTTAGGCAGACCACAGGCTTTGGTGCACTGGGGTGTGTTTGTGTGAGACAAACGGGAGGGCTGTGGTTTGGAGACCAATAATCTGCATCTCCATCCGTGTCGCGTGACCCAGGCTGCAGAAACTTCCTGCTTTTAGAACTACCCGCTGCAGTTTAAGCCTCCACTTAAAAACAGGCTGCAGCACAAGGTCTGAGTGCTCTGTTCTTGCAGTGGGAGATGGTCAATATTCAAGCCCAGAGATTGTGTAGGAAAGATAAAGAGCATACAATCTGAAACTATGGGAAAAGCTGCCTGAAAAACGGGCACAGTCCTAAGAGAATAAAGGCAGACATCTCCTGGCTGCTCCCTCACCTGGCCAATGCCCGCACCATCTCATTCCAAAGGGCATCAGGGCTGCCCACGCACGAAATTGAATGAGGGGTTAATTAAAAAATACTGAACAATCCTTCTCTGTGTCTTGTTTTTCTGCACCCGAGTGCATGTGTGCACAGCTCTCCAGCTCCCGTTAAAAAATTTATTTTAGAGTTGTGTTTAATGGGATACAGACAACCCAGTCTTACCTTGTCAGCAGTTTTCCTTCATGACCAAGCAGACATGGTACAAATTCACAGCTACTACTTAAATTGTCCAGTCAACTGGAAGGAAAAAACCTCCCTAACATTGCCCATAGCTCAGCTCTGCTATCAAGGCAGATGCTGAATTTGGAATCAGAGTCTGACCTTAAGGGCTTGTCAGGCTGCTCTGCAGAGATGTCTAAAAACGTTACTTAAAAAGGAAAAAAAAAAGAAAGAGCGTCTTAAAAGATGATGCAGCCATACTGAACTGAAAGCATCTAGGGAGTGGTTCAAAAATCCATGCAGGAACTGCACGCTGGTAAAATGGAAAATGGATTCCATCAAGCCTGAAAATGTGGTGTTTGAGGCAGCAGCTGCAGAGGCTCCAGTGTTAACCCTGGCTGGGGCAGGCTGCAGGAACACAGCATTGCTCTGTCTCTAGTGCCAAAGACAGTAAGTTTTAAGTTAACATGAATCCTGCCACTATCTACAATATCATTTTTCCATCAGAACCCTAGAAGCTGGTATTTGTTCCACTGATTTTGGCCACTGTAGAATGAACCTGTATTTGATCAGAAAATTTAACCTTTCTGGTTTTCCCTAACAAAACAGTGCTGTGGATTGTGAGAGCTCTGCTCACCCCTCACACGTGGCCGCTGCCACCAGCGAGGTGAGGCTGCTGTACTAAACTAAACTGAGCTCAAGAAAAACTGAAATCAGGGGCTTGTAACAGGGTTTACTCTGGGACAGCTCATGTTTTCACTTAGGAAACATCACTGATGTTTGAGGTTTCAGGAAAGGAGAGACATTTTAAAATTCCAGGAGCGTCTTAACAATTTTTAATTCTACATTAAACTTAGCATTTCTTGAAGCACAATGATGGGTGTTGGCCAGATGGATGCAGAGATTTTTGTATCACACCTTAGTCCACAGGATTTAGGGCCTCCTGGCTACTTAGTGAGGTTTTGGTTTGGCTTTTTATTTATTTATTTTTAATTCAGTCAGAGCTAAAACAAAACAGTGCCATTTGAAACAAGAAGGTTCACACACTGCCTTAACCAAAAATAACTCAAGGCCTAAATGAAACAATCCCAAATGTTTTGGTTACTATTTTGTACAACAAACCTGCATTTTCCAAACCACAAGTGCTAAAGCTGTAGGTTTCCACACCTGATGGGGCATACTAGGCTCGAGACAGTCCAAGAGGATGAAATTACAGGGTTGGGCCTTAAGGAAAAACAAAATTCATCATGGAAACACTTGGATTTGACTTGAACCAAACTGTGCTCAGTGACAGAACAGGGTCAACAGGCACAAACCAAAATATGGGAAATTTCATCCTAACGCAAGAAACCCCTTGTTTACTGTGAGGGTGAGTGAGCCCTGGAAGAGCCTGCCCAAAGGGTGTGGGTCCTGGGTGAGCAGCTCTGGCTCACCTGGGACAGCTTTTTACTGTGTGACCTCCAGCAGCCTCTTCCAGCCTCAGTTATTTACTCCCCCTTCTGTAACATAGGGATGTTCCTACATGAGATTATTCCACGATTTCCCAGCTTTCACCACCCCGACTTGCCCCCAGCCCTGCAGTTCCACACAGGCTCAGTGTGTGCTCAAGGCTGTGTGTAGCAGATCTGGCACTACACCTAACCCCCAATCCGTGGCCTTTTGCTGAGACAGCAACCAATGTTTAAAGGAGATGAAAGAACATGATTTAAAACAGCCTTCGGATGCTACATTTTTATTACATAGCTTATAATTGCCATTAGAGTGATGGAGGCACAGTCTTAAAAGAATAGGAAACGTGAGACAACATGTTTTGAGATGCAAAGAACTGTAACAGCCCTACATGAACATTCCAACCAGCATTCCCTTCTCCATTCTTCATCACTAAAACTGAATAACAAAATTCTCCAGTTTAAAACATTTTGGTGGAAGTTCTAAGCAAAAAAAAAAAAAAAAGGAAGAGTAGTATTTAATAAATAAAAGTGTTTTCTTCATGCCATTGTGTTCTGTCAACTTCACATTCTTTTTGTGTTTTGTATAAAATTTCAAGTGCTTTAAACTCTTTTAAAAGTTTAAGTAAGTTTGGTAAGATTCAAAGAGCAACTTTTAAAGCCTGGAGCGTATGTACTTTTTTATTAAATAGAGCACAGGTTTATAAATAGCTAGATACAGAAAATAAAATAGACAAAGGAGTAATACAATATTGTTTGTAACTGAGTGTTTCCAAGTGATACTCTAAATTTCTGAATCTAAACTGTCTCCAACAGGAGCAACCTATTTACATATTAAAACATTTACATTTGGGAAAACATTGAGCTCCCACACATGATTCCACTTGCACTGTACATTCAAACTGAAAGGGGTTTTGGTTCTTCAACGTAAAGCACCTTTTGTAATATTAAATTACACGATAAACATCCCAGAAGTCATTACCTCACCCTTGGGGAGTGCTGGACAGAGAACCTGTTTTCAAAAATCTGAGTTTATCACAATCACCTTGCCCCCATCCCCTTTGGGCTCAGTTATTTCCCCTCCCCAGAGCCTGATCCTCTGGCTGTCCCTATAAGCTCCTCTCACATCCCTCCCAGACAGCAGCTGCTGTTCCTTATTCCCTGATAATCATCTCTGCACCTCTTTAAGTGTCCTGGTTCGGTAAAAGAGCCTTATTTTCCTGTACCTGGATCAAACGCTGAGTTTCACAGAAAATGATAAGCCTAGACCAACACCTGTTTTGGAGGTAAAGCTGTAAACAGTCAACCTACACAGCATTTGGACAATGAAAGGTTGAAGGCAAAATGCTCGAAAAATATATTTGGAAATAGTTTAAGAAGTTCTTCATGCTGCTTTATCTAGCAACCAGGAACTCAGCCCTGAATTACCTCCCTGTTTCCTGCAGCAGGAGGGTGAGGTGTCATTTCCATGCCATCCACTCCCCAACCAGCACTGAAACTCGCCTCTGGAGGAGTGACTGAGACCACCCACAGCACGGACAGAAACATGTAAACACCTCCCTTTCACCTGCACAATTGTGCCAAGAACACCAACAAGGAGGATGGATAAACAAGACAATTGAAGTCTCTGCATGATTGTGAAGCACTAAAACCCATCCTAACATGACCAAACAGCTTTGGGTAATGATCTGCTTTGTAAGAACAGCTCTGCTGCTGCAAACTGAGAGCAAAACCTCATGGAATGGCTGTGCAGTGATGGATCTCAGCATGTAACAACACTACATATTACATACAGCTGTAATCTAATTTATAAAAATACTCTATATGCACGTAGAGATATTAAGAACCCAAATCCTGCTACAGAAATATTTTGTTTCTTAAACTAGCGGCAGCAGCACGTGATACTGCTCTCCTCGCTGCAATATAGGTACCCTGATTTCCTAACAACACATCCCCCAGCACAGCTCGTCTGCTCTCACACAATGGGATTTTTCTGGTGGTTCTCAGATAAAATGCAAGAGCTGTTTACTCAGGACTTTTTACATACACAATCTATGCCCTGACATCAGGCTTTGAGTTAAAAAGCAGAACATTAGAGAGAATCTCTTTATCTACACCAAACGGAGTATTTCTCTTCTACAAGCACAACTGGTACACATTTACATCATGGACTGCACTTCATAATGAAACTGAACATTACTGAACCCAGCAATTGTTGCTGATGGCTGCCTCAGCAGTGCATGGGGAGAGCAAGGATCAGTGAGTAACAAACAGGTAACTGGCTGATAGACATCTCTATTTCTCACTGAGGATATTTTTGATATTAATGATTTCATGATCAAAAGCTGCATTTGGATATTGCAGTTCAGCAAACAAATGACAACTGTCTGAATTCACAGTGCCTGGATCTGCACAGACCAAGCAAAGGGGGTTTGGATCAGCCAATGCAGGGATGCTGGGCCATTCCTAGAATACAGACTCTTATCTTTACAAGACTGAACTGTAAAGATTTTAAAGGCAGTCTGTGACAAACTCCCCTGGTTCATTGAAGGAGTACCAGTAGATTCTGGTGGTGAGCACTAACTGCACTGCTCCTTCCTAAAGCTGAACACTTTGGCTGATACACCTCACACTGATATTGCATTCAGGTGTTGCAGGAGTTTTTGGCTTAGGAGAAGTTGGGAACGAGCAAACCTCCCAACCCAGACAACCTTCAGGCAGACAGCTCAGGGCAGGAGTGTCCTGGGGCACGATGTGCAGAGCTCAGTGTGGGTATGACCCCAAACCTCCCTGTTTTCCACCACACAGGAATCCGGATCCCACGGAGATGATTTGAAGCGTGGAGTGTGAAAAGCTGGAACCAGATGTTGATAACAAGAAAAGGCATTTGAGAGGACCCATTTCTGGCAGAAGGCAGGCTGTGGAAGTGAGAGGGTTCTGAAGTAAGGCACATCTCTCTGCAAACAGAACCTTCATGATTTTGCAGATGCAAATTCACAATTTTTTAACACGGCACTGAACTTCACTGTGCATAAAATAGCCTGCTATAAGGCTGGGAAATTAGTTTCTGGTTCCTTAGTTTCCTTAATTGTATTTTGACAATTTGCCAAAATAAATGCTATACTGCAAGCTCCATGGAATGGGAACACAGCCCCGTTTGTGAGCATCAACAGGCCTGCACCAGATATTTTTGGTAAGTCTAGATTAAAAACCACAAAAGATCCTGGAAAGTCACTGCAGAAACTACCTCTACACTGAAGAAGAAATGCATCTAAAAGACCTCCACAAGGATCAGGACATGCACAGACTTCACCACAGCTGTTTTGGTTGTGTTTTTTGCTTTGGGGTTTTTTTGTTTCACCTCAGTGGGGGTGGCAGGAGCGAGTCTTTCATAAGGCTGTGTCATCATCTTCTCCAAAATCGCCCACCAGAAGGGAATGTTTGTCTGGCTCACTGAGGACGATGCTGTTCACTGAACGCTTGTCTGAGAACAGGGAGTTGATGGAGGCTCTGCTGTAGGTGATGATTCGATCCATCAGGCTCAGCTTTGGGGAGCCAGCCCTGCCCTCATCGATCCCCACGTGGACGCTGATCTCTGACGGGCTCTTGTGCCTCAGCTGACCACGGGCATGGAACTCCAGCTTCTCAGAACTCGGTTTCTGGTACCTAAGGAAGGAAAAACCAAAATATATCAATAGCTCTGAGGCTGGAGTGAAGTACACTGAAATATGGATAGAAACTTCTATGATCGTGCACAAGCCACAGACATTTATAATTTGACCAACAAGAATTCTCACAAGCACACAAAGGCCACTAAGGAATTTCCCATTCTGAACACTTCTGATTTGCACACCAGTTCACATTAGAAATTACATTTTGAAACGCTACTGTTTGCTTAACACAGACTTGCCTGAACTGTTCTTCAAAAGCCTTCAAAATCTCTCATAGTTCCACATTTATTTTCTGCCACACAAAGTAAAAGACCTGAGCTTCAGATCCAAGTTACAAACCACAAGACTGTTCCTACTCACATCTTTAAGAGCAAAGAAGAAAGCACAACAGAGACTGAGGAGGCAGCCATGGCTGCAGATCCCATCCAGGGCTGCAGAACCAAACCAATGGGCAGGAAGACACCTAGAAAATTAAACCAGCAGTAAGTTCAGAGCAGGCACACTGCATTCTTCATATATTGATAGATACAATTTCACATGGACTGTCTAGTTTTAGTTGTTTTTTTAATTTGTTAGTAAATGGGATTTTAGTTTAAATGACCAATATTTAATACATAAGGACTTGTGGTTTATCTCAACTGGAACCTCAGGTGAATGCACACCTGGATGTGCCACACTTGCAGTCTGAAACTCAGAGGTGGCATGTCCTGCCCACCCTGCAATAAAACTGCTTGTTCACAGGGTCAGGCTCTTTCAAGAAACCTTTTATCTTGAAGTTATTTTGATGTGCTGAGCACATCCACGGTAGCCATAGTGTGGGAGGAGGACAGCTCACAAATATTCCACTGCAGAGAACTCTGCCCTTCCTGACAGCCAGAAATAAAGACAATGGAAACTCTCCCACACAAGAGTAAATCACTGCAATCTTCTGCTCACTGAGCCCAATCCAATTAGTGCAGGCAACACTCACACACCTGCAGCTATGGGAACTCCAATGAGATTATAAATCAGAGCAAAGACAAAGTTGATTCGGATCCTCTTCACGGTTTTCCTGGATAAATCTATGCTTGCTACCACATCCATGAGGTCATCCTGCAAGTGAAAATGTTTATTGGAGCACTCAGAGAGACAGAAAACACATGTGTAGTGTCAGCACAGTCCTGTTTTACAGCTCACTACAGCACTGGATGTAACAGGCTAATCACAGCAAGCCCTCTGGAGGCTGCTCTGGTCAGTGCCAATCCATCATAATCCAAGTAACATCCACAGCACCTCACAGGACAGCTCCAAACACTGACCACAGCCTGTCAGGGTGTTGCTGATGTGTAGGAAGAAGTGCCTGTAACCCCGGAGGTGCCATGGTGTGCTACCCAAATGTAATTTATGTTTGCCAAAGGACAGGTCACTCTGTCCTCCTCTGCCCACTCGCAAACTTTCATTACCCCAAAATGTGCAGCACCTAGGGAACTTGCAAGTTTCCTTCATGGGATAATCACTGCACTAAACACAGTGAGGACAATCTCTGCTCCAGTTCTCCTGGATTATGGGGACTCTGCAGCCCTGCATCACCCAAGGCACCCTGGGCCTTCTGACCCCTCCTACCAGCCCCCTTTAACTCTGATGTCTTACCCTGATGAGAACCACATCAGCTGCCTCAATGGCCACATCCGTGCCCGTGCCAATGGCAATTCCCACGTTGGCCATGGCCAGGGCTGGGGAGTCATTGATGCCATCTCCCACCATGGCCACTCGCTTCCCTTCGTCCTGGAGCTGCTTCACTTTGGCCACTTTGTGCGAGGGGAGAACCTCTGCGAACACTTTGGTGATGCCAACCTGGACAGACAGAGAGGACACAACTGTGCTGCAGCTTTTCCAGCAGCTGTCAAAGCTCCTGCCTGGAATGATGTGACCAGGAAGAGTGAGACCCATATTATCACTCACAAGCTAAAGTGCAAACCCAGCTGCTATGAAAACAGCTCTGAATTCACAGTTGATGTTACTTCCATTCAAAAACTTCTTGCATTCCCTCTTTATTCCAAATTTTTTTACATTACCACCTTTCACAACAGACCAGCCACCAGCAATATCAACATGCCACACCACCCTTCCTGCTGAACCAGCCCCAGCCCCAGGCACAGGACAGCAGCCCACCTGCGAGGCGATGGACCTGGCTGTTTTGCTGTTGTCACCGGTCATGAGGACAACTTCTAACCCCATGCTCTTCAAAGTGTACACTGCCAGCTCAGCCTCTGGCTTCACAGTGTCTGCAATAGCTATCAAGCCACAGAGCACTCCTGAAAACAGAAATAAAGTGTTTGTAATAAAGATCTTTATTGATTTAGAAAAATGAACTTCCCCCAGTAAGTCCAGTTCCAGAATCAGTTACTACTGACAGTAAAAAGTGGGATGAGAACAGGTATCGATTCAGCAAGGTTTAAAGCAATACAGAGCATGGATTATACAACCACAATGAAAAAAAATTCCTTTTTTCCTATCCTTTCTCCCCTTTTGCTTTCTATGAAGTCTTTGCTTTGTATTATCATGCCCAACTCTCCTGTCAGCTAAGCTGGGTAGGAAGAGCCTTTCCCATAAGAAAGTGCTGTAAAACTGATTAATGATCTCTTTTCATGCCATTACTCTGCTTCAGGTGTAGCTGCTATGACATCACTACTCATTAATTTCCATTTATGTGATGTTTTATGTGATATTTAGTGGCAATCAAAGTGAATAAAGCAGCATCACTGAACTCACCATCCACAGCTGCCAGAACAGCCGTGCGGCCTCTCCGCTCGTGTTCCATCATGGCTTTGTCCACCTCATTTCTCACCAGGAGGCCATTCCTGGTCATCCATTCCCTGTTCCCGATGAGAACTGAGTATTTCTGAGAGGTCACAGTAGCTGAAGGAAGGAAACACAATGCTACCATCATGTGGATAAGCAGGGAGCTTCCCTGCAGCTCATCCCAGCCAGGCTCTCCCAGCAGGCACTGGAACAGCCCTGCAGGGAATCCAAACTGAAATAAAGAATTCCTCAATACTTTCTGCCCTATCAACCTCTTCACGGGTCCTTAACAAGAGAGACACCAACATTTCTGCAGTCCTGGGGAGTCACCCCATGTCAAAGGACAATAAAAGACCAAGTCACCTTCTTAGTGCTTCTCATTTCTATGAGCAGCCCAATGGAGTTTAAAGATCCAACGAGCTGTTCTTGAGTGAAAACTAACAATGAGCTGTTCCTGAGAGAAAACTAACCAGTTATGCAAATACACATAATTTTGGCTAGCAAATGGTAACTTGGGATGAAGCAAAGTAAAGCCAGAGAGAGCTGACAGACAACTCCTGTCTGATTTTCCAGTCCCATATTCAACATGAAACTTGAAATTGTATTTAATTTAAATGTTCTGAGCACGAAATAAACTAATGAGCAACTATTTAATGTGTGCCTTGATGTCAGCCCAGTTCTCCAAGGCAGAAATAAGTGACCTCACTCTTAAGGATCCTAAAGACACAAAATCAAAAAATCTCCATTTTAATTCTCTAATCCAGAATTAACTTACTTGGTAGTTCAGCATCAATGATCAAAGCAGGCTGCACTGATTGATCTGCATTCTCCTCAATTTTCACAAGTGTCACATTTTTAACATTGTTTTCTTCAACCATTCTGTTCTTCCTGTAGAGTAAAGCTTCAATATTGGTGACTTTGCAACTGATGCCACAGCCTGGAACCACCTGAAAATCTGTACATGTCCCAAGGGTTTCTGAGTTCAGCTCCTAGAAAAAGAAGATGGACACTGATGAAATTTTTAAATACATAAAAGCAGGATGCAGTTATAAAGCCCACAAAATAAAGTGCAGTTGAACAAAGAGGAGGAGGGAAATAATCATCAAAATCTAAGTCTGAATAGTGCGTCTAATACAGTGTGATTTATGTGACTCCGCGATCTTCAGCTTTCCCAATTAAACACAGCAATTACTTAATAAGTATGAAGAGTCTCGTGCTATTTATGAAGTCCTGCAAGAGATGTTCTCTTCTCCCACGAGGGAGAGCAGGCTGTGCTGTGGGAGCCCCTCACCTTTTTGCAGTACTTTGTGATTGCTGCTCCCAGGGGGTGCTCGCTGTTGCTCTCCGCTGTCCCCACAATTGCCAGCATTTTGTGCCGAGGGAGGTGGTTCCCCTCCACCAGGAACTTCACCTGCATCACCTCGGGAGTGCCGTGGGTGATGGTCCCTGTTTTGTCAAACACCACCACCTTCACCTGCAGGAAAGCAGGACATTTCCATCAATGAACCGAGCACGGAGGTGCAGATTCCTTGGGAAAGCACTCGCTTTAACCAAACTCCTGAACACGGAGCGATGACTAGGGATGCTAAAAAGCTTTAGCAGAGAAGTTTTCTGTCACTGCTGCTGCCAAGGAGGTAAAGTTGACAGAGTCCACGCTACCACAAATTTTGTCCGAAGTAAGAGAGTTTAATGGAAGATTGAACAACTTTTATATGTTAATANAACAGTCCTTGAGAAGTAGGTGCAGGTGCAAAGATTTACAAAACTATAACATTGTTTTAAATTCTTCACATGAGAAGGAATTTTCACAAAGTACTGCAAGGGCTAAAGAAATTCCCAGACTGAGGCCTTTTTTCATATCCATAGTTTTCAGCTCTCTGCAGCATTTCGTGAGAGCTCTGTCTTTCCTCATGCAAACTATTCAAAACAATGACACGGGTTTTTGTAAACCAACCTCGCTATCATGCACCTGCAAACTATATTTAAGATTGTTATGATATCAGCTAGGGAAATGGATGATGTGAGAACTGACCAATCACTCTGGTAGGTAGCTAGCTAGAGGTCCAGTAGCCTCTTGCCATTCAGGTAAACACTAAGGGAACTAAACTCATAAAAACCCAGTCTGTAGTTAATTAAATAATCCTATTCTATTGTCTCCATTCCCATCTCCATGTCATTATTACTCTCCGTCCCTGCTATAACAGCGACAGATGACCTAACACGGAACATCCTGAGCTGGACAGGACCCACCAGGACACTCCATCATCTGTTCCAGCAACAGCTGGCAAAATGCCACCCCCAAAATGCTCCTGAACACGGAGTGATGACCTAACACCAAACATCCCGAGCTGGATGGGACCCACCAGGACACTCCATCACCTGCTCCAACAACAGCTGGCAAAACAGCACTGCCCCCAGGCTGGGCTCTCCTTGTGGGCACACCCCAGTGCTCACCTTGTGTGCCATCTCCAGGGGCTCCCCGCCCTTGATGAGGATGCCGTGCTGGGCCCCCACGCCCGTGCCCACCATGACGGCCGTGGGGGTGGCCAGCCCCAGGGAGCAGGGACAGGCGATGCACAGCACCGTGATGGAGGCCTGGAAGGCGAAGCGGATGATCACCTCTGCTGCTGAAATGCTCTTGTTGTAGCCCTGGGCACGGACAGCAGTTGGTCAGGGAAGAAATCAAACAACAGGAACAACACATTCGACTACGCATTGCCTTGGAGGTTGGAAACATCTAATATATCTCCTGAGGATTAATACTACAGTAAAGCACAGGTAAATTGTGCAGAACCTAAGATGAATGATTAAATTAATGACTAATTAACCAGCTTCTGTTCTATACTGCATCTACCCTTGATTGTTTTATTTATAGGACGTTTTCCTAAACAAGACACCACGTGCTACAATTCTTTAATGATGCACTGTAATAAAAGGTACTCTATCAAAGATACATACAGTAAGGAGAGAAAAAAACAGATAGGAAGGTGGCTTTCTGGAAACAAAGAAATTCTAATGAGAAATAGTTTGGAAACAAGAAACCTGTGATCTAAGCAACCCAGGTCCAAGCTGGGATTCTGAACCTCCCCCAGCATCTAATAAAGATGAATTCCACTGATTCCCAGATGAATTTACACAGGGCTGTGCTAACAGAGCCACATGCACAATTGCAGCTTTTGACAGGAGGGACTTCTTTTTCCACAGAGGAGGGATGGATGGTGGGAAATTTTTGATGTTTAATATTTACTTCTTTTAATTAACTTTTTTTTTAAATCCTAACTTACAAAAGTTGATTAATTACTGTGGATTCTCTTTAAGTATAAATGCAGGACTGATACGGTATAAAAAAATACATAATGTAAAAAATGTGATAACAAGAGCAGTAATAGTCAGCAACTGCCTGCAAGGGTAATCCAGAAGCGGAACCACTGCAGTTTAATAAATTGTAAAGCTGTTCATTAAATATTTCAGAAGGTGTTTAAGGAGATTTACTTACCAGAAAGTATTTTTCCACTATTTCAAAATCCACAAACCCAATTATAATCCAGGCAAGAAGGGTAACCACAGAGACAGCCACAATAAAAGGAACGAAGTAGCCACTAAGTTTGTCTGCAAATTGCTGGATGGGAGCCTGGGAAGGAGAAACATCGCTCAGCACCATCATGTTTGTGTCTGAAGGCACAGAGGAGAAGAATCACAGCTGCTGCTTGCAGCACACTTGGCTTGCCACACTTTATAATTACAGATTTACTTAATAAGAGGATGAGATTTGGCTCAGTAGACAGGATCAAAATCCTTATTCAGCAAGATACTTCATTATGCAGCTGCAATTCAAATCGAAGCAGTCTCAGCCACGCCTCCAGTGATTTGGTGTGCTGCTGCCTGCATGAGACAGCAAACCTTGAGTACTAAGTTTGATGATACTCTACCTTTGAGGTCTGGGCCTCCTCCACAAGTTTAACAATCTGGGAGAGAGTGGTGTCAGCTCCCACGTGGGTGGCAGAGATCAGAAGGGACCCGTTCTGATTGATGGAGCCTGCAATAACTGTATTGCCAGGCTTCTTAGTCACAGGCATGGCCTCACCTGAGGAAAGGCAACAACAGACAAAACACCGCTGAAAAATGCACCTTTGGGACAGCTGCCAACTCCTGGCAAGAGGGAGAACATCAGCTTCGACTTCCCATCTGCAGATTTCTTTAAAGGAAAACATTTTTACACTTGGGAAAAGCAAATGCTGACCTGTGATGAGAGACTCATCCACCATGGAGTGTCCTTCAATAACACGGCCATCCACTGGGAATTTGCCTCCTGGGACCACTTTGACAATGTCACCTCGCTGAACCAGCTCCACATCGACTTGCTCCTCGCTGGAATGGGGCAAATGTTTTATAAGGGATTGGAACTGGAATGACCCAGGCAAAGGAGCTGGCACTACACACAAAGCACAACCCCACTGGCTGGCATTACTGCACACCAAACTGATCACAAAAAAGTTATAGTGCTCTTTGAAATAGCCTATTTTATCATAATTTTATTTACTTTCCAGTAAATAACAATTGTCTTATCACAGAAAAAAAATCAGCAATAAACCAATAAACCAAAGCAGTGTTAATTCTGCATTTTAATATTTTTATCTGCCAGCAAATCTGGAGTTATTTGCTTCACAGTTCTATAAAATAGTAAAATTTGTCTGTGCATTAAGCATATTAACAACAAAGGAACAACAGAAAAAGCAAATGACAAAGCAAGATACCTTAAAAGAACGTTATCAGGGCCCAAGGTAACAATAGTAGCTTCAGTAGCTTGTAATGAAATTAGTCTTGCCAGTGCTTCTGAGGTTTTACCCTAGAATAATAATTTTCATATTTTTCTGACTATACTATTGAAAAAACAAGCTGGGTAAATGACAACAGTGTGTGTTGCAATTTACCCTTTTAAGAAAATACTTTCTGCAAACAGACTCATATTAAGTCAAACTTTTATGAGTTCAGTTACTAAAGATGATTTTACAACACAGAAGGTTAAAAGAACCCAGCAAAGCTTTTTGCATGGAGTGTTTTTACAAGGTTCACAACGTTCTGAAACGATTCTCAGAGCCTTGGGGTTCTCTTTTCCTCACCTTTGCCACGTGCTCCAGCCACCGGCCCAGCGAGATGAACACGAACAGCATCGGGGGGGTGTCGAAGAAGGTGACAGGGTTCACCTTGGCTCTCTCAGCCATGGCCACCAGGAGGATGATGAAGGAGTAGAGGAAGGCAATGGACGTTGCCAGCACCACGAGCACGTCCATGTTGGCAGTGTTGTGCCTCAGTGCTCTGGAGGCCTGGATGTAGAAGTGCCACCCTCCGAACACCTGCAATGGCATTTCCCACATCTCTAACACACAGCAGCAGCTTTTCTGTTTTATTTGTGGTATTTGCCTCTCTCCCTGAACAAAATCCCAGCTCTGGCCAGGGCTGTGGTCTTCCCACAGCACCCTCAGGTACTCCCAGTGCCCTCCCAGTGGGATTCAGGAGCTGCCTCAGTTGCACTGCATCTCTCCTGTCTAAGCATGGCCCAGGGAATCTAGGAAAAGACCTAGGAGACTTCTCTCAGCAAAGAGCTGTCCTCCCTGAACTTGAATTATATCCCATAATGCTGGATTTCAAATAAAGGATGCCCACTTAGCACATAGCCGACGAGCCTGTAAAAGCAAATAATTCAGGCTCTCTTCAGAAGAGATTTTTCAATTACATGGGACAATTCAATTACAACATTTCCATCTAAGCCATGGCTAAAACTCATAGTTTCTGGTGCTCCACTGCCTGCCCTGCCCCACCCCTGACAGTCCCCAGAACCAACTATTTTGGCAACACACCCTCAAAGGAATTTTGCATCAGCATAATTACATTCACTTTTCAAACCTCATTTCTTCATCACCTTCCATTTTGAGCGTTTAAGCCCAACAAACCAGGAGTTGCCATAACCCTGATGCCAAAAGAGGCCAACCTAAAAACAGAGACTGGACAGGAGTAAGGGAATAAAGGTGGGTATTTATTTGAAAGGCCTTCAGAGGCACACCCTGGGCAGGCCAAAGGCTGCACCCAAGATGGACCCCGAGTCACGAGTTCTTCACACTTTTATAGCTTTGCTCCATTTGCATCTCAACCCAATTTCACCAATTAAACTTTAGCTAATGATGGAATTTCCCCTCAGCTTGCCCCCCTTCTCAAGATGCTGGGTTACACATTTTGGGCCTAGGCCGGGCTGGGTGTCCTTGGAGAGCAGCCTGGAGAGGCTTTGTTCTGTCTGTCTCAGCATGAGAGAGCAGCAGCTCACAGGCTGCAGGACACTGCAGAGTTACACACTGGGAATGCAGAATCTGAAACATAGAAAAGCTAAAAATGTAACCCACTCACCTGGACAGGGACACAGAGTAAAAACGACAGGAGATTCATGACAGACAACCCTGGCAGGAGCTGGTATTCCAGGACCATGGAGGAGTGGAGGGCCTCCATCTCCTCACTGCTCATGTTGTGATGGGCGTGAGCATCCGAGAGCTGGCTGTCCATCACCATCATGTAAATCATCAGCCCCATGACAGGGATACAGAAAACCAGGCTCACGACAAAAGACCTTTTCCACCTCAGATTTAAAAAGAGAAAAAAAAAGGAAAAAAACTTGTATTGCAGTCAAATGCTGGAGAATGTTTTAAGCAGTAAGTCTGCACAGTCACACAAAAACTCCTAAACTGATGGTTGAGTAACAAAGAAGAATCAAGGACATTTATGGAATCTTAGTATATTCAGAAACACTTACTGCCTGATTTCCTGCTTGTGATCCAGATGACTGGCAGATCTATCCTTTTTGACTAAGGAAGTAGTAAAACCTAAATCCTAAGGAAAAAAAGCACAATAAAAAAGAGAACAGTCAGGTCTAAAATACACTGTGCTCAGTTATTGCCAAATTACTGATGGTGCCAGTCTTAACTTTGATTAACTTTATTAACACTTCTGATATTAAATGTTATTGTTGTTTATTTATTGTTTTCTGTTACAAATGTTTAGTAACCTTACAAAGAGAGAAAAGCAACCTGATGTAGAAATTAACCCTTCTGGAATAAAATGCTATTCTAAAATGTGGCTTTCCAAAATGATTGTTCCTAAAGCACAGAAACAGAGAAACTGAAGGAGAAGGCTGAGAAACTTATTTCTCCTGTTGCCTGGTACAGTACTTTATTTTTAAATGAATGTGCTTTATTTTTCTACAAGTCTACAGCTGGTATCTCCAAGTCTACCATGACCTGGCTTTCACAGTATTTCTGTTTAAAAACTTAGGCAAAGTTGTAACAGAGCATTTTTGACCCAGAGCACACACATTAGTTGCAGAAACCTGCACTAAGAAGAAGAAAGCATATGGAAGAAAAGAGACCTATTTTTTGCTTTAAGAGCTTTTCCTTCTATTTCTGGGATGTGTAACTCTTCCAAGGACACTGGATTTTTTAGGACACTTGGTGCCTACATGAAACTCACCTTTATCACTTGTATGACATCTCGAGGACCAATGGCCTCAGGGTCGTATTTGATGTGGGCTTTGTTGGTTGCAAGAGCTACTGAGCAGTACAGAACTCCATTGGTCTTCATGAGGGTGGATTCTATCTTGTGCACACAGGAGGCACAGGTCATCCCCCTCACCTGGAAAATAAAGGTTCCTTCTGTTAGCAAAGCACAGATTACCTGGAAAATGCATCCCAAGAAGCAGGAAGAATGCTTGTGACCATGCTGCATTATTTATTGCTTTAATTTGGGGTGTGAGGCAGCAAGATGGATCTTTCTAGTTCAGGATGAGAGTGCTGTACAATCAAAAAATAGTTTGGGCTGGAAGGGATCTTAAAAACCATCCAATTCCAACGCCCTGCCATGGGCAGGGATGCCTCCCACAAAATCATGCTGCTCAGGACCCCCTCCAACCCTTCTAGAGGAAGCAGAGCTTAAAGACAAGGTTACTAAGCCCTGCTAAAGCTCTGTTAGCTGTTCAATCTCAGAGCTGGGGGACACTGAGCTATACTCAGCTTCAAAAAGAGAAAAAAAAAAAGTAAATTCTGGCAACAGGAAGAGCAAACAAAAATACAGGAATATTTCTCTGCATTTTCAGTGTAGTAGTAGTGAGCCAGCAGTTTGCAGGACAAGATAAAATTTGTGATACATACCTGATGTACCCTTATACTTCATTTTTAAAAATTAAGCTCTATGACATGATTAAACTCTAGGAAGTGGACACTAACACAAGCACATCCAACAGATAAAAGTAAAAAAAGCTGAGGGTGGCTGGGTTTAATGCTCAGCTTACAACAAGTTCCAGAATGCCATCTCCTTCCCCGCAGTTTTCCATGACGGTGGCTCCGAAGCCCAGCTCCCGAATGAGCTCTGCAATAGCTGCAGGGTGGATGACAGCAGGGTTGTACCTCACTTCTGCCTTCCCTGCCATGAGGGCAACAAGGATCGAGTGTATTCCTAGGAAACAAAATGTGGGAGTGGCAGATCAGGCTTAGGAAGCATCCTGCATCTATTGTACAATTTATTGAAATTGGGAAAGCTTTGTGTTGCACATAAAGAAAAACATCTCCATGTTTGGAAGTTACACCAGCACCTCAGTGCAGGTGTGACAGATGGAAGCATCACTCCACATGAGCAACATGCCTTTAACAGTCTAATTACAAACATTCTGTCTGTGCTACATGGAAAGATGATCTATTTTTACTTAGAAGAAGTTCTTCTAAAACACAGTGAAGCATATTTCTCTGGTCTGCATTTACCATTTCTAGAAGCCTTTTTTAAGGGAGAACCTGTATGAGAAAGGGCAGATCTAACAGTGCAATCCCACTGGGCACGGAGAGGATTTAGATTAATCCATTTTCTAGGATGAAAAAAATTAAAATCCAGGCTAACTTGAAACCCATCCATCTTCATTGCAGTAATTAAACAGAGTCTGCATTAATGACTCTGTTACATCACAGTCATGCAGCCGTTTGTTCCTGCAAATATAATCACAGACACCACTGCCCTGACTTGCAGAGCTAAAATTAACCTGTGTCCCTTTAATCCACTCACACTGTCCCTGTCACAGCTCCCTAAAGCACACATCTGCTTCTGCCTTTCAGCTGCACACCTGGGCACCTCCCTCCAGTAGGAAAGAGCTGTTTCACCTTCAAAAGAATTCCCTATTTGATCCCTGTATTCCTTAGAGCACTCAGCTGCTGCTTTTGCAAAGGCAGTGTCTGGGCAGCAAGAATAAAGCAGCAAGGATGTCCCTGTTCCCACCCTATGGCCCACAGGTGAGCAGGATCACCTGTCCTGACAACCCACCCCTTAAACACACTGCAAAAGCCAGATGGATTCTCCAAAAAAAATGCTTGGGAATGTAACAGACCACACTGGCACACATCTCACCATCCTCCCTCCTCAGGTTCCTCTCGATGTTGGCCACGCACGAGGCACACGTCATTCCTGTCACCTGGACGTAGCACTTGGAGATGGTCTTGCTCTCCTGCCTGCCAAGGTGGGCTGGTGGCACTTTGGAGGGTGGCTCAGCCTTGTGAGAGTCCAGCTGTGCTTCGAGGGAGGGCTGAGCTTTGGCCACAGGGAGCTCTGCCTTTGCTGGAAAGGAGATTGCAGTTTGTGACATTGTGAACAGCCGCTGCAGGGAGGGACGAGCTGCTGTGACACACTGGTATGCATTTAGCCTGAAAATGGTGGCTGTACACACCTTGTCAGTCTGATCCATCCACCTCTCTGTCAGTTAAGAGTCACCAAAAGAAAACAAGACAAAGCTGGGCCACTGATTAACTTACTGGTTTGTTACTATTTTTCCTTTTGCCTTTCCTCATTGTCTTTGTTCTGTTGCACAGTCTTTGTCCTCTGCTGTAGCTGTAAGCAAAACCTCTGCATTGCAACCTTAGTTTTACACACGGTTTTACTGACTCTACCTGGAGCACAAAGCTGAACTTGTAAGCAAGTGCATGTTTCATAAGCAAAGTCAGTGCTTTTAACCTTAGAGAAGGGCTCTGGAACTACAGGCCACTGCTCCTTACAGCAGTTCAGGGGATGCTCTGTCTGTGCAGGAACAGGGTGAAAAGGATTAAATGTGAGCACCCAACCACTTCTGCAGTTATTGACATAAAACAGCATTTATCTGACATGTTTGTATTGCCAGACACCTCAGTCATTTGAATCAATCTGATGTATGAAATGATGTGCACGTTATCTTTAATTATTTCATCTGCAGTGAAGATATAAAGCTTCTCTTGCCAAGCACAAAGTGAATGTCAGCTGCTAAATTTCATTTTGGGTGGTACCAAATCCTAAACAAAACTGCACAGTCCTTGTAAATTTAAAAGTTTCACATGTCATTACCTGGAAAAGATGCATCAAATCCCATATCCTCTATTGAGGACCTCAAGTCTTCTGGGCTCGTTTGCAGCGGGTCGTACTCTATAGTCCCATTTCCATTTGGGAGAGAGACATGGACAGATTTCACACCTGCCTTTTGGGACAGCACTCCCTCGATGGACTGCACACAGGAGTTGCACGTCATGCCCTCAATATTGATCACAACAACTTGGGTGAGGGGCTGGCTGGGATTCTTGGAGGCAGGGTGAGATTTCAGTGGAGACACCAGCGCGGGGAAAAGCGCCACGTTCTCGTGTTCCTCAGGAAGGCTGACTCTGAACCTCTCTGGAGACACACTCTCCACAGCTTTCCTCAGCTTTTCTATGCTAATTAAGCTTGGGTTGTAGTTTATAGCAGCAGATTTGTTCTCTAATGAAACCACGACGCCCGTCACTGCCGGCAGCGCCGATACGGTGCTCTGGATGTTGTGGACACAGGAATTGCAGTGCATCCCCTCAACTCTGAACACAACTGTCTTTGTGCCAGTCCTGCTGGAGTTTTCTCTCTGTGATGCCTCAGAGCTTCTGGGCTGAGCATTCCTCAGCCTCTCCAGGTCAATCCCACCGAGTTTCAGGGGTCTAGGCTGCTTTTTGAAGGTTGCTGTGAAACCCGCGGCTTCAATTTGCTGTTTTATTTCTTCTGCTGTAATTAGAGGGGGCTGGTAGACAACGACAGCTTCCTGATTGTCCAGGGACACTGGAAATTAATCAATAAAATAAGTGTGTGTCACTGCCCTAAGCATAATAAGCACATCACAGGATCTTGTCAAAGCTTTTAAATGGTCGGAAATGTAACTGCAACAGAAAGGAGACTTCACTGGTTTGGTAAACAACTTAGTTCTTCAACGAGTTTTTGTCTAGCACTACAACAATTTTCAACATCTCTTCTCCTCAAATTTTGGCTCTTTCCCTGAGATTTTCACAAATGGCATCACTGCTTCTTACTGAATTTATCCTTCTTTGGGGTCTATGGCAATACACTTATCCCAAAGGTAACGACACCTGGTCTTCCCTTTTAGATACAATTACACATATACCAATACAAAATTTTAATTGGACAGAAAAGATGAACTATTATTAATTACAATTTTAAAAAGACATCTGTTATTAGAGATTTCTATAACTGGTAATAAAATTATGGAATACAATTACTTCAGGTTCCCTACCAAATGCAAAACAACCACTGAACACTGTCACACATGTAACAGCAACATCCTTCCCACAATGTGGGCTCCTTTCTTCACTTCTAGTCCACATTAAAAGCTTAATTAAATACCCAGTCCCACAAAGAGTCCCTGTCACACTCAGCTATCTCAGCTAAAACCTGCAACGCCATCAGAGAACAAACAGCACAGCCAATCTCAATTTCCATAATAGAGGTTGTACCTCTAATCTGTTGAATTCCTTGCAATTTGCCAGCTTCAATTTCCATAAAAACACACTAAGGTTTTACCTCTAATCCTCTGAACTCCCTGCAGTTTGCCAAGCTTGCCCTCGATGGTGCTGGTGCAGGAGTGACAGGTCATCCCATCGACCTTCAGGCGCAGCACAGCGCTGCTCGCCTGGGACCAGCTGGAATCTTCCCAAGTTCCAGGCACTACCTCTGGCACAGAGATGTTCAAATCTACTCCTGGGACCATCTGGGTAATCTGCTTGCCATTAGTGATGGAAGGGATGAAAGTCACCACTGCCGTTCTCTGATCAGAGGACACTTTCACATCCACGATCCCTTTGTTCCTCAGCAGCGTGGCACAAATCTGCCTGGGCGTTGGGGCTGCCTGGGCAGGGAGGGTGAGGAAAATTGTGTCAGGTAGAACAGGTTGTGGGTTTGAATCAGCCAGGGTAGCATCAAATCCCATGTCACAGATAGCTTCCTGCAGAGTCACTGGGGTTTGCAGCTTGGAGTCGTAGATGACGACGGCGTTCTTGTCCTCCAGAGAGACCTCGAGGGGATAAACAAAGCAATTTAGCAAACTGCAACACACAGAGCTGAGAACTGACACTGCACCAGACTAGAAGTTGCTTTTACTTGCAAATATTTGCAATACTCGCCCCGTGTAACTTTATCTTTCACTACTCACCTCAAGGAGCAAAGCCACCACCAGTGGGTAACTCCTGCTCTCCTGTGCAACCCCAGGGCTGGACAGAACAGATCCCAGCCCCACTCCCAGATCCAGAATCCTTTACAAGTCTGTCTGGCCACTTCTGCTTGCAACATCCAGACAGCACCAACGCATTTAATGAAACTTCCAGAGGCAAATTCACTTGAATTAGGATGACTAACCCAATTCAATCCCCAGAGCAAAACAGCCCACAGAAGAAATCCGAATCAGTTAGCAGTAATTCTAATGCAGTTAGGAGTAACTGCCCTCAGGCTACAAGGATGGAAGAAAACACTCTTTGAAAAAACCCACAGCTTTAAGCAGCAGTGAAAGGAGCCCAGCAGTTCCAGGCAGTGGAGGCACAGGCTGGTAACTTGCTGTGAGCAAAAACCTGCATCAAACTTCACCAAAACTCACTTTAGAAACCTGATATGTGACAAACATTAAAGCTGTTTTTCCTCTCTGTACATTTTGGTGATCCAGAGACATTGTTACTTGGTAATAACCTTTCCCATCTGATGGTACCCATATCCTCAATTTAATTTGCTCCCAACAGATGATATATCAAACACAGTAACTGCAATGTCCAAAAGGAAAAAGCAATGCCTGCCAGAGGCCCAACACATTATCAATTCAATTCTATCTTTCCTCTGGGCAAAGGTACAACCTAAAGACCACAGTCATGATTAAATTCTATCAGTTAAATCATTTTAAGAACCACCTGTCCTCATTCCTGTCCCAATTATGGGCCTTAACAGAATTAGCAACATGGACATTTATTGGTTTCATTGCAGAATAACCTAAAAGCAGCTGCTTGTCTGTGTTAGTCATCTAACATTCATGTCCCTTGCTGACCTAATTCATAATCACTACACAAAACCCTGTTTTACTATTCCCACAGAATTTTCTGAAACAACTGATCCGGCTAGACTGAAGCTCTGATGCTGTTAAAAGGATAATTACTAAGTATGACCTCTTAAAGTTTCTTAAGAATCGTGCTCTACTCAAAGTTTTTGCAATGTATCTTTTGAAATAGCATTCAGCTTTGGGGCAAGGTATTTACCTAAAAACCTAAATACAAAAGTCTTAATACTGTCCTTTTAAAATCCTACTTCATTCTTTATGTAAAAGACACTGGGGATGCACATGGTCTTCAATCAATTTAAAGTATAAATCTCCCTGTCCTGTGCAAAGTCACCTGTGTATTCTCAGAAATTACCTGAGAAAACACAGGGCTGACAAAATGACATATTTTGCTAGAATAAGGAGAAAGGGAAGATTCTGAAATCCTCCTCTGGGTGTATTATTTTACAGGCTGCTTTTAGCTTTTATCTGGGTCCATGCTTGCAGACACCCAGTGATTTATCTGGCCATGCACAGGGGGCTGCTCAGAGCTCCACAGCTCTGCTCTCAGAGCACAGACTCCCATTAAAGCTCTTTACAGCTGAACAAAGATGAAAAAGGATCTGTCTTGTAAATTGTGCTGCTTTTCACCAAAATTTGTGTACTTGTACACAAACACCTACTTCAGGCCAAAGGGAACTGCTCTGAGCTGTGCAGCACCTGCTCTGCAGGGGAAGTGCACCACAATGGGTCTTGCAAAACCAGCTACAGACAACGATCACACACACCCCAAATTAAAACTGTGCCCAGTTCTGGAAAGGGAAGTGTTTACCCAAGATATCCCCACTAAAATAGGAGTTAACTGTTGATAAAATCAGGAAGATATTCTTTTCTTTGTAGTAAAATCAATAGCTACAGAATGTAACAGGATGCTTTCAGAACATAGGTACTAAATAAACTTTTCAATTTTCTGTTGTTAGAGCTGTTCTTTCTATCACAGGTTGGGTCACAAAATTCACAGGAGTCTCCCAGCTTTTAAATTACTTCCATTGTTAAAACTACCCTAAAATGATGTACTGTGTAGGGATAATCAGCTCACTCTGGAATGTTCTACAGTCCAAAATTTTGCCAATGACAGAAAAAAGACTAACAATGTTGGTATCTCCTTTGAGCTAAGAAAAAAGTTAAACCAAGTCAGGCAAAGAAAGCCTGAATTAGGACAAACCCTGGTCTTGCCTTTTTTTTTCCCCATTACTTCACAATACTGAATTAATTGTAAAGCAGAAGATTAATTAAGAGCAACAGATAATGACTTAGCTCCCACTGCAGTGAAGCAAGCACCTGTTTTTCTCTTATTTACCAGAAACACACCAACAGCCCTCCAACATCAGCTTCCCATGAAATGTACAGGATAAACTCTTCCCACATTATTTCCCTCCCTTGGAGCACAATTTATCATGACTTTTCATACAAAGCTTTGCTAGGAACAGTGCTAGCATCACTTACTTTAATGTTGTGGATTCCATTCATCTTGCCAAGGTGCTGCTCGATGCTCTGGACACAGGAGCTGCAGGTCATCCCCTCCACGCCAATGGCCACGGATTTTGCCTCCATTGTGAATTTCTACTCCAGTCTTCTCATTGCTGGTGGCTAAAAACAATCAGGACATTAGTTCCTGAAGAATTTCACAGAGACTGAAATGAAAACAGGCATGTGGTGGAAAGTGGCCCCGTGGCAGGGGTTGGAATGAGATTAGCTTTTGGTCCCTTCCAAACCGAACCATTCTGGGATTCTAGGATTTAACAGAGGACATCCTTCACTCCGTGCAACTCTGGTAGATGTCATAATCAGAGCAGACCTAAGCAGAATGGAGAACTTCACATATTTATTCGCCTGGATTTTCAAAAAGGGAAAGCACTCATACGCCTATTATTGGATCTGGGTTACAGTGGGGATCATTTAATTACATGCAGCAAGCTGTGATTCACAGCTTGTGTGAGTTATTAAATTATAGGGAGAAGCAAGTGAGAGAGAGGGACAGCAGCTCTTGGAATGCTGAAACAAGAGGATGGCACAGCAGCCATGGTGGCACAGCTGATAACTCTGTTTTTCCACATTTCTCCCTCTTATATTGCCCTCCGTTTGCAAAAACGAGTGAAACTGAAATTAGCCCAGGAAGCAAATCAAGCTTTTTCCCACACCTCATTCAGGAAGTCTAATTTCTGCTCCTCGGAAGAGTTTCATTATTATTTTTGCTCCTAAAAACAACCCCCTCCCCCCCCCAATTACTGAACCTAAATGGAACTAATTTGTAGAAATAACAGCTAATGCAAAGAACTTCTTTTGCCCAATGCATAAGCTGTTAAGTGACTAAGGGGGAAAGAGGGCAAAAGAAGCAAATCTCCAGATTTTTCCTTAGTATTTTGAAAAAAGTAATGCAAGTTTTCATTGACAGAAATGTTAGTGACCAGGAAAATGATCACAGTTAATGTTTGGCAGCAATGGAAGCAGCAGTAAAATTTGATGACTAATTGAGAAGCTGAAGTGAAGCACAAGCTGAACTTGTTTTCTTACCCTGAGGACTTATCTTGGAAAACTCAATTACATTGATGTTTAGTAAAATAAATTTTTCTTGCTCCTTGGTGACATTTCCAGACTGTTCCCTGTTACAGAAGGCCTGAAGGGTTCTGGTTTCACTTTGAGATGTGCTACAAACCATGTTAAGAATACAAGGAAGTTTCATCATAGAAACAGGTTTAGTCCCTGACGCACAAAACTAGATGTTGAACTTAATCAACAAAAAGTGAAGGAAGTATAAAACTGGGAATAGTGACTTTTCCAATAGATGAAATACATCTCATCCCTGCTAAGAACAGAAAGAAGACAACTCTACCTGAGGAGTTGTTATAGATCTCACTTCTTGCCTGCTTTTACAACATCTGAGTTATTAGAAACACACAATATTTGTGTGTGAATACCCACACATTACAGAAATGGGGAACTCTCATTGACACAAGAAATACCAACCAGCAGAAAAGCATATTTTAAGCAAATTTCATACAGCAGCTCCTTTCTCAGGCTGATGTGCACACTCAGAGGTTCAACATACTTTAAAAACCACTAAGTTACCCAAGGAAACACTTGCTTTCCTGTCATCCTATTGAAATGGGATCCTCTGTGCTTCCCCCAGCTCTTCCCTAAGGAAGGCTCAGTGCACACCCAGCAAACAAGGACATCATTGTAACTCCACAGGCAGGGACACACCAATATTCCCACCAGCCTGAAGCACAAATAAAGCTGCAAAAAGCATTTTACTTACAGGGAACTTTGTGAGCACAACCAGGCACACGGGACTAAAATGGGACATCACAGACAGGATCCATCTGCCCTCTGGTTAGGCTTGGAGAGACATGAATTTAAAAGCATTTCAGGTACAGGACCAACTTGAACCGCCCTGTTACTGTACTTTGAAAGTAAAAATAAAGGAAGGGGACAGTGGCTGTGAGCTGCTATCTAAAATAATCAAAGGTTGGCACGATGCTGCCTTGGAGGAGAGCTGGGGTACAGCTGGAAGCCAGGGAAAACCTGCTGAGCTCCTGCCTGTGCTTTGGTTTAAGAGATTCAAGCCACAGAACAATAATATGAGTTTTCACAAAACCAAGATACAATGTTAAAGGTACTCTGTCAAACTAACAGCAACCACACTCGCAGTACACTGAATTAACACTGATTACAGTAACCATCAGCACTGCTACCAAATGCCAGCAACGCACTAAAAACTCAACTGTTTAAATATGTAAAAATAACATTAAACTTTTTTTCACGTCTATTATTATTATAGTTTGTATGGACAAAGTGTTTCCTGCATTTTCTCAGTCTGTTTCCTTGCCCTTCTGCTGTTCATTCATAAACACAGCAGAGAAAACCCTTTCCTGCAAGAGGCTGTAATTCAAACAAAAACCATAAAGGCATAAGAAAAAAAAGTAATTTAAAAATTATTTTTCCTTTTTTACCCCTCAAAGCCCTGAAGTACTAGGACTGAAACCAGAACTTCCATCAATAGAATTTATCAGTTGGACCAAACTGGTTCTTTTTGTTCTCTGACCCTCAATTAAGAATGACCCAGATCTCTATGACACAAGCATCACTCACAGCTCCCTGTTGGTGGGGAACACAACCAACAGGGAATTTTATTTGCTTTGTTGCACCTTGCTAACAATTTTCATACTAATTTTAAAAACAGGTTGTTCTCTAAAAAATGAGACACATCCAAATCTAATGAGCAATACTGGTATCTTCAATCAGTCGCATGGTATTATTAACACTGAATTGTTAATGAGCTGTTTCTCAATCTGTTTTCTGTACAGCCTTGCTGAAATTTCTGAAAGCCAAACTGTCTGGATTGCCAGTGCTCCTGAAGCTTCAAAGAGATCTTGTTCTCAGAAGGAAATATAGGGTTAGACACAGTGACTCTAAGTAGACACATCCTTTTTTCCTCCCCTAGCAAAATTCCAAGGATAACCAGTTAAATTTAAAGGTAATAATACATGCTTACATCTGAGACTGTATTCTACCTTGTCATATTCATTTCATTTCTGATGCTCTGCCTCCCTTACAAGTGCTTCAAGGTAGAAAGAATTTGGCTGAAACTTGAATGAAATATTTGTCATATTTCCTCCTCCTGAGAACTTTAAATTAGGGACGTCCATGACTAAGCAGATTGAAAATATCTGTTACACCAATGAATCAGGACTAGATGCACACAAGAGGTACACAAATACTAATATTTGAGTTAACATTTTCCCAAGTTTACATGAAAATAGATGTAGAAGTCAAGACATCAGTGGCAGTCCATATATTCCAAAACAATGGCTTGTGCAAGTTACCATGGACACATCCTCTTAATCACAATGTATTTTCTTATAGAGAAAAGACCTGAAGCTGAGGTCCTGAAAAGACCTGAGATGCTAAATTATGGATTACACGTTTTAGGGAAAAAATAATGCTTTTACTCTTAACCAATGCATTGCTCCATCTATAAAACACCTTTGCCATCAATTAGTAAAGAATTTTGGGATTTGCCAATGCAAAGAAATGGCAGTTCCCTTTACAAGTTACCAGCTCTGTATTTAGGTACATTTTCTTGAAGAAAGTCAGTTAGTGCTTTTGTGAAGTGAGTGAAGCAATAGAAAGAGGTGATTCCTACTTCCAACAGAAATTTCTCCCTATGGAAAGGAAAATTCAATAGGGATCAAGCACAAGGTGACTGAGACACTCATTCATCTCTCTAAATAGTTTTTTGATGTGCTAACACCAGTCACTGTAAGTAAAATATCTGAAGAAATAAGGCTTGATGAAGCCAAACTTAAGTAATTCATAAACCCACACTATCAAAAAAAAGAAAATTAAAAAAATGAGCAACGCAAAGAGGAAGTTACAACACCAGTAAAAACCCAGAGTCCCATTTAAACCTACAAGAGGCACTTTGGTGCTTCTAATATCTGAGCTCACCCAGGGATCAAAGAGCAACAAAGCTCTGTGCCCCACAGACACACTTTGTGAATGTTTTGGGATTAGTAGGGATACAACTAGGAAAGACAGATGCTTCTGGTTACCTGTACAGCTCCAGTTTATCTATAACTACCTTGAATTTATAGCTGCTGAAATTAAAAGAGGTCACAGCTTGGCAAATACCACACAAATGCCAGCAACAGAACCTCGCACGTTTAATTACAGCCTTTGGATTTTATTAAATTTCTATATGGCCAAGTGCTACTTAGCTCACTTTATTTATAGCAGCAGAAAGTTAAATTACTAATTAAATAGAAAAAGGTGCCTGTCCCTCACTGTCTGCAGCGAAAGAGCAAAGGGCAGGAAAGGAAAAAGCTGCATCATCTCACCCTTGGGCTTAAAAAGTGCTACAGGAGATGAGTCCAACAGGGAAGAAGGAGGTTTTATAGGGTTCATGGGCAAACAGACCCACTTGAAAGTGTGACTAGATCAGAGATATGTATGCTAGGCCCATGGATAGATGAGGCTTAATCATTGAGAGAGAAACTGTGCATCTGCAATAAATGTCACAGCTACGTGACACTTTAAATAGGTTGTAATTCATGTTGCTCAAGACTCTAACAAGCCTTGCTTGGTCAGCAGAGGATGGAAATTGCTCTCGGAATTTATTTCTATACAAACTGCGTGGGGGAAAAGAAAGTGCACATTGAAAGCATTCTGCTTCACTTCTAACGAGTTTTACAGTACTTGAGACAAATCCTTAGCAAATCCTTTAACTCGTTCCTGGCTTTCCACGACCTCTTCAAGTCAGATTTTTGGAGAATATGAATGTTCCCTCGGAAGAATCTTAGGAAATATTATGAGTAGAATATAATTTATAACCCTTTGTTATGTGAACATACCAAGGTCAACTGGGGCTCCTCAGTCTTAAGCTTAGTCTCAAAGTACTCAGCAGAACAACGTGGAATGCATGATACAGTAAAAATAAGAAGAGTAAGACAGCAAACTACATATAATGTTCGTTTTTGCTTCCCTGCTTTGCCACCAGGGAAGGAAAAAAAGCTTCTTTTCTCTACTACAAAAATACGTTATAATTATTAATTTCTAATCAAACTGTGTTTGTGCTCACACAGGGCGTTGTAATACACACAAATTCCCACACTACCAAACCTTCGCCTATTTACATCCACACAACTGAACAAGTATTTAAGTACACAAACATGGTCTTTGCTGACTGCACAAAAGATTTTAAGCAACTTTACACTACTTATGTGCAATTTCCAGAACATGGAATACAGGGAGGCAACAGTTGCGTTGCTCTTGTTCATTTTTGTGAGATTTCACCCCAAAGCATCACAAACAACTATTTGCCCTTTTCCAGAATATCTACACTATACTTTTAATTGGAAAAAGGTGTTCGTGGACAGAATGCTGCCATCATAATGTGACTTAAGAACGTGACAATAAGAATAAACACTAAGTAAGGTGTTTCAGAGGGACAAGGTGAGCAGCTCAGAACTGGAACAGGAGCTCAGTGACTCATGCGCTCAGAGACTTTCTCTGCCCATTGACAGGAGCACAAGAGGGACTTTTCCAAGTGAGCGCAGACTTACTGCGTGCCAAGCCCCGAAACCTGGATGCTCCCTGATAAGCACAGCCCGCTGGTCCCACAGCACCCCTGGAGCAGAGCCCGGCTCCTGCCCCGCTGCAGCCCTGGGGCGCTGGAAGCAGCTGAGCAGGAAACGCCGCTCCGGCTCCGGGCTGCGCTCGGACACGGAGATGCCGCCGGGGCGCTCGGGGGGTGAAGCGCCGGGGCGCCCCCGACTCCGCGGGGATGAAGCACCCTCACACACCTCACGGCCCCTCCGAGCGGCTGGACAGAGCCCGGCCGAGCAGGGCGTGTTTTGGGGCCCGGACCCTCCCCGGTAGCGGGTCCTCCCCTCCCATCCCATCCCGTCCCGTCCCGCCGGGGACACGTAGCCCGGCACCGCCGCAGCCGCCCGCAAACCCCCTCCCCGCCAGGGACACGGTGACAACGGGCCGGGAGCAGCCCCAGAGGACGGGGAAAAGCGGGAACCTCCAAGGCGGGTCCGCACGCGCATGAGACCGCGGGAGCGCCCCCGGTCCGCACCCACGGAGGGAAGCGGGAGCCCCGCGAGGGTCCGCGCTGCCGGGGACAGCCCCGGAGGACGGGGGAGCGGCAGCGCCAAGGCGGGTCCGCGCTGACGGAGGGAAACAACCAGGGCGGGGCCCCGAGGAGGGTCCGCAGTGACGGAGGGAAGGGAGCCCCGCGCGGGGTCCGCACTCACCGCGACCGCGGGCTCCGATCGCCGCTCCCGGCCCGGGACCGCCGCGCTCTTCCCCCGCCGTGCCACGTGACCAGCGGCGCTCCGCCCCGCCCACGCGTCACGTGGCGGCGGCGGACACGTGACGGCGGCGGGAGAAGGCGGGGCGCAGCCGCGGTCGGTGTCGCTCTATCGCGACAGAAACCCGCCCGCCGCACGGGGATCGGAACCAGATGGACTCTAGGGTCCCTTCCAGCCCCAACCAGTCTGGGATTCTCTGACCATCAAACACCAGCACGACCCGGTAACTGTTCTTTTCCCACCTCATTTCTCTGGTTACTCCTACCCTAAACAGAAGTTCAATGCAGAGACAGGGTTGGAGCAAGATGGGCCTTCAAGTCCCTTCCACCCCAAATCATTCTGTAATTCGCTAAGAATTCATTAGGAAAGTCCCATTTATCCTGGGATACCGCCTGCTCCTGTGGAGCCTCCCCAACTCAAAACTGAATTTAGTTTCTTCATGACCCTCACGAGTCACAGGGAGAAGCAGCTTACTGGCAGAGTGATTCAAGACATAAAAATCCTTTTGTGGAAAAAAAATGGGATTTCAGCTTTGTCATTACAAGTCAGATGTAAAGGGATGTGCTCTCTGCAGTGGGAATGCAGTGAGGGTGATTCACACACATCTGGCTAAATGGACAACTCAACAATGTTCTGGACTTGTCCTTTATCCACCAGTGATCTTTACAGCAACAACTGGGACTGTGTAATACTGAGTTTTTACACTATTTCTTATCCTTCAGCAGAAGCAGAAGCACACAGGAAACCTCAAAGAGTCAGACAGGTTTTTAGGTATGTTTATTAGACCAGGAATGCCACTATCCAAGTGGAAATCAGGGAACAAATGCCATTACACAACCATTTTCTCAGTGAAAGTTTACACCAGTTCATTAGAAGCAGAGGCTGTTACTCTCTCCATTCTTTCGGAGTGACTCTGCCAATAGGTGAAAAGCCCCACTCAATATTAAGCCCTGTGAACACCTGTAAGGGGATAAAACCCAAGATTATTAACTCTGAAATCAAAGAAACCTTCTGATAGAGGGCTATTTTTATTGTTTTTCAGTTCAGACTTCTTTATTAGAACATGACATCGCATTAATTTTCTAATTAAACAAGTGAAATATATTTATATTGAATGGCATTTAAATGTTTCAGTTTTCTGTTTCGAAATACCCAACTTTAGAAGAAAGAATCTGGAATGTAAAACCCCACCACCATACTGGTATTTTCATCCAGAAATTTTGCTGCTGAAAGCTGTACCTGTAGAGGTTTGAAATCCCAAGTAAAACAGAGAACACTCGTGTTTCTCACACTTTTTTAAATCAGGCAACAGAGTGACACAAAAATTTGAGTAACAACTCAAAATCAAGCTGGGAACTAACAGAACTTTCACCTCTATCACATCACTATTCGCCTACGTAAGAAGCTCCTAAATTCTGACCACTGAATTTATTTCAAACAGGCAAAATTGACAAAAATTTAATGTTTGCAGCTTGAGTCACAAGAGAATGGTGACAAAACCAACTTACATAGCCCCAGACAGCAGAGAACATGGCGGCTCCACCAAGGAGGATCATGGTTCCGTATTTATCGTGGAAGCTCGGCTCATGCTTGCGATGAGCTTGCCTGATTGCAGTGTGCTGGATGCCACGAGCTGAGGAGCGTTCAGAAGTACAGAAATCAACTCAAATATATGCTCAAACCATTCACAATCCTCATCTCCCACCAACAGAGAGGAGTTAGTGTTAAAAGACTAAAAATGTTGGAAAAAAAAATCTTTTGGACTTAGAACTCTGGAATGACTCCAAAACATGGGATATACACACATCCTTTAATTTTTTTCAGGTCTCTCAATTTCTCTCTAGAAAGTTATTCCCTAAGTCTAATTCCAGTAAAAAAAAAAAAATCCTATAAATTATCTTTTCCATTAATATGTTTTCTTTAGTATTACTGTTTCTCTAATAAAATATTTTGCTTAGAGCCTAGCATTTTTGAATTTCTATATGTAAATATCTATCCTAGCAGTGTATGTACCCAACATAAGCACCGTCAGGATGAAGCTCATCATCAAATTATGGGGTTGAAGATAGCGGGTGTGGGTAACACCTCCTGCATTCCCTCGGGATTTTTGAAGGGAGGGGAGGAAGGAAACGGAAATAACCCGTGGGCATGAGATAAATAATACAGAAAAAAATACACAACGGTATCTTCAGATGATGTACATTATGGATGTACACTATAAAAGGTACAGTTATTAAAGAGAAGACAACAGTGAAAAATCAAAGCAACAGCTACAAAAGACAGATTGCCCGGTAGTTGTGTACAAAGCATTCGATGAGAGGGTAATGTGGGTATAAAGATATTACAAAATAAAACCTTTTAGTCTCAGATCAATGGTTTGCATTTTTACCCAACCATGACTAGAAAAGATGATGGTGATACCCATAATGTTACTACATCCCTCGCATGCTCTGTGAGACTGCACAAGGCGTTTTTTTAAACATAAAAAAGCCTGAAAAATCTACCAAGACACGTTTACTTTAGGTGTCCGCACCTCGGGATAAACACATCGTGACCCAGGACCAGAAGAACAAACACTGCTGGGTCTGTATCCCTCAAGGGGTAACTTTAACCTTGAGTTTAAAGGCTGGGTACTGACTACACCTTGTCACCGCAGGTTACCAGGCCAGAATGTGCCTTTAGGTACTAGGGAAAAAAAAGCAGCAAGGAAATGAGTCCTAGGTAAAAAAACAACTAGGAGATAAAAAAGGCTGGAAGAAAGAAAAAAAAAAGCGGGCGGCGAAGAACGCCAGAGCTGCCCGCAGCCCTGAGGTGCCCTCACGACCCTCCCCAGGTGCACAGTGAGCCGGGGGCTGTGAGGGACAGTCCGCACAGGGGAGGGCACAAACCGGTGATAACCCCCTGAGGAAGCCCCCACACCCCGAGAGCCGCCCCTGTCCTTACCGACGAGGCTCTGCGCGGCCCTGGCCACCGGGAACATGATGAGAGCCGAGCCCGTACCCTTGACGACCGTGAAGAACAAAATGGTCGCGGCGGAAGTGGCGGCGCGGCGGGGGCCTGTGGGTAACGGCGGGCTCCTCCTCGCTGCGGCGGAGCTCCGCGGCCGCGCCTGGCCGGGCCGGGCCGGCGGTTCCCTGGCTGCTCTCCGGCACCTCCCGGGTACAGACGGACTCTCCGTGAGGGACCGAGGCACACAGAGAAGCGGATACAGCCGTGACGACGGAGGTAAGACTGTCCTGGCTAAAGCTACAAATGCAGTGTCAGGATGGCCGAGTGGTCTAAGGCGCCAGACTCAAGGCGTTCGGCGCCTTCCCGCGGCGGGTTTGGGTGTTCTGGTCTCCGTATGGAGGCGTGGGTTCGAATCCCACTTCTGACACC
>VWZT01012051.1:0-20961 GCA_013397055.1 Pachycephala philippinensis
CATCTGGTCCAGTCTCCCTGCTCCAGCAGGTCCTCTCAAGCACATTGTGTCCATGAAGTTGTCCTCATGTTCAGGTGGAATGTTCTGTTGCCGTCTCCTGCCCATTGCCTCTTTTCCTCCTGCTCTGCCCCCCGAGAAGATCCTGGCTCTATCCTCCTGCCTTGCCCCCCGTGCAGCCGGACCCCTGCCCACATCCCAGCCCACACCCACCTGCAGGAGCAGCAGGACGATGAGCAGCTCCAAGGGGCACAGTGGGACCGTGGGGGACCTGGGAAGATCCCGCTGTGGGAGGTGGGAGCATCCAGGTGCAGCAGAGCCGGGTCTGTGGAACCTTGTGTGATGGCTCCCTGCAGCCCAGGGCTTTTCCACCAGCATTTCCACCTGGGTCCAGCCCTGTGAACAACCCCAGAGGACCGTGGCTATTTCCACCTTGTCGGACAAAGTGAAAAAACTGAACTGTTGTTTCTGTCAGAGTGAACTGACTCCAAGCAAAGCTCAGTCCTCCTGTGGTGTTGGGTTGCTTCAGTTAGTCTGCACCTGCCACCTCCGCACTCAGTAAATGGACTATGGTTGAGAATTTATTGCCATTTTACAACTAACAGTACACACGTGTCTTGGTTCAACAGTTCCTTGGAAATGCCATTCTCCAGTAACTTCACTGTTGTTTGTCAACAATAAACACACAACTTTACTTTCAATAGGAGGTGGGTTTATCTGAGTTTATGCCCAGGAGAGCTGTTTCTCTATAATTTCAGACTTTCAAACAAGAGCAAGTTCTGTCAAAGCTTTTTTGAAAGCTGATGTAACAACCCTGGAGTGTCCTGTTCCACCCAAAAGCCATCATGCAAGGGTGAACAAAAATATGCTTTGCATAAAACTACATAAAGAAGCAGGAAATCAAAAATTAAGAAACAGAGAGTGGCAGAGAGCAGGGGGAAGGTTCTGGCTTCTGTGAAAACACCTGTTAGAGAATTTTCCTTTCTCCTTGTCTTAGGTTACAATGTCACATGTAATCAACAGTATGTATTCCATTATCATCTTCACAAGCTGTTGAAGTGGGTGGGGCAGTGCTCGTTATCTCCTAGGATGACTCATCCCTGATAACACCCTCCGGGAGCTGTCTCTGCTCAATGGGCAATCAAGGACACACCGCATGACTCATCAGCCCATTGTGAGATGCTCCGCCCAGGGGGAGGAGCCAAGCATTCACACCTGGATATAATCTGGGGTTTGGAACAGCACAAGCAGCCCTTATGTGCAGGATTCCCAGAGGACAACAGTTATACCACTAGACCTTCAGGTGAAGACCAGGCCCTTTCCTACAGGATCACTGCTTCAACAGGACCACTTCATCTGGACTGCTGCCACCACCCTAACGGGGCGCCAGGTTGTAATTTTCCTGTTAAATTATAATTCTGGCTTGCGATGTCCCACTGCTTTGTTTTCAAACTAGTACACTCCTGATTTGCTTTTGCTGGTCATAAGATTTATTATCTTTTAGAAGTGGAAAAGAATTAATTTAGTGTTCTGGAAGTTGTGAAAGGAAGAATTATTGAAGAAATGATCTCCTGTTCAGGTGAGAAGAAAAGCAATTGGTTGTGTCAAATAGGCTATACTCAGGTAACTGAGAGTGGGGAGGAAGGCAGGCTGGAGCTTCTGAAACTCACAAGTAACAGCAACAGATTAAATAGCAGTGCAGGGCAGGAAGGCTTGGGCATCAGGAAAACCTCAAACAGCAAGAATGTTCTGGTTGTAAAATTCTTGTGTGATACCTCACACAGGAGCTTTGTAAAGCTTACTTTAAAGTTTACAGAAATAGTAAAAAAAAAAAGAGGATTTTTCAGCAATAGAAAATTCTGGGGTTTTCCCTTTCAATCTCCCTTCCCTTTATTTTCCTCTGGATTAGCCTCAGCTGGCCGCGAAAACATGCTCTGTGTGAAATTAAGTTATACCCATTCCGTATTCTGGGAAAAATCCAGTTTTCACCTGAATCCATTCCGTACTCCAGGAAAAATCCAGTCCGGGGTTTCCCTAGAATCCATTCCGTACTCCGGGAAAAAATCCAGTCTGGGTTTTCCCCCAAGCCATTCCGTACTCTGGGAAAAATCCAGTCCGGGTTTTCTCACAATCCATTCCGTACTCTGGGAAAAATCCAGTCCGGGTTTTCTCACAATCCATTCCGTACTCTGGGAAAAATCCAGTCCGGGTTTTCTCCCAATCCATTCCGTATTCCGGGGGACTCCAGTCCGGGCTTTCCCCTATGCCCTGCTCCTAAAGCCCAGCTTAAGGTCATTTGCACCTGCCCGTGTCGAGCTCTGCTGACCTTCAGGGAGCCACGCCCACCCCCTCATCCAAACCCTGGCCTGATTTTCCCGTTGGTTGCCTGGAACCTGGCATTTTTTTGTCAAAGTATCCCCCCCAGCAGCGCTGCCCGTGGGGTTTGATGAGCAGAATGTCTTTCCATAATATCACTATGAGTCCCTCAGCTCTATGTAGATCCATTACCATGACCTTGGTTTTCATTGCCTTTGCGCAGTGCCAGAGTTGTTCACCCAGAGGAATAGCTGACCAGCAAACTCAGATTAGATTACTTTTCCCCCAATAAACAATAAAAAAAACTGGATAATTCTTGTCTTTGTGTCATACCCTCCCCGATGGCCCACACAGGTGCACATCTGTCCAGATGCAAACAGATTGCTGAGGGAGGATTGATGTTTCTGGCTTTCTGCTACCGTGATTTCTTTCTTTCTTTCTTTCTTTTTTTGTAAGGAAAAATATTCAATACTTTTCAAAAATCCCTTCAACTTATTTTCTCTTCAGCATCATCCTGCCGTTCACCCCACTGTGGTACTTTTCTGTGAGTCAACATTCCCATGTGATCCAGCAGCCTTCCCTAGATGGAGGAGCTGCACATTACCCTCTCAACTCCTATCTGCAGAACCTAACAAAGCCCTAGTGTGACAAGATGATTAATCAGTATTGCACCCTGGTACAGCTCCTCAATACCCCTGCGGGTCCCAGTCGCCGTTCCCGTGTCAGCTGCTGTTTCCAATGGGTACATTTGTGGAGTAATGGGAGGGGAAGTTATTATAAAGGCATTTGCAGGGCTGCTTTTGCTCAGCTATTCAGTTTGGCCTGTTGCTCCATGTGTGTCTTGAACTTTAAGACTTTCTGTCAGGTCTCTCCTATGTAGAGACTCACTGTGAGCTCCTGGATGGCTCCGCTGCACTCTCCACCTTCCAGCTATATTTAGTCCCAGTTGTGGTTTTGTTGGTCACTCGTAGAGTGGTGTGGAAAAGTTAAAGATGCTTCCAGTAATGATTTAACCAAAACAAAGGTATCCAGCAGCAAACAGAAACCCCATTTTCCATGTCAAAGCCCACGTTCCTTGCCAGGACTCCAGTTTGCAGGAAAATGTGTTCTGCAGCCTGGCCAAAACCAGCCTCTCTCCCGTCCACTGACTGGCTCTGTTGGGCTGTGAGTGCACCTAGTCTGGGGCTGGCAAGAGCCAAATTCATTCAGCTTCTGTTTCTGTATAGAGAATTTTGCCAGTTTTAGGAAAGGCTCAACTCAAGTTCGGAGTCATTTAGTGAAGTCTGGGGAGGTGGTGAACATGAAATAATAAGTACTGTAATCCTCTTATTTTCCATTATTTTTTTTTCCCCCTGATTCAGACACATTTGCTGCTAGAGGAAAACAATTTTCAGCAAAATTATCTCAGAATTTAGATTTTAATCAGGCGAACATTTAGATAATCCCTGGAAAGAGGCCCCACTGCCCCACAGTGATCGAGGAACTCATGGTACACCTTGCAAGCCTTTATCCCAAAACGTCTGCCTAAACTTTGCTTGGGAATGGTTGCTCCCCTGGGTATGAACATAAACCAGACTGAGCACAAATCCTTTTGCATGTTGGAAGCAGAGCCTCCTTTTTTTGATCCAAGAGGGTGCACGTTTTAATGGCAATTGAAGCTGTTTATATCTATAAATCTGTTTGGGGGACTTTTTATTATGAAAGGTGCTGTGGAAATCCAAAAGTACTGTGGTACAGTGAGCTTTAGCAGTATCTGCTCTGGCTGTCTGAGCGGGGGGTCTGAGAGAAGGCACCTCCAGCAGGCGCCCGCCTTTTCCCTGCTTTATTTTAATACTAATTAATTCCAGAAAGGCTAAAAAAAATTCGATGAAATGCTACACTTCTAAGAAAAAGTTTTGCCCAAGAGTCTTCAAGCCGGCCTCCCAGCTTGGGAGGGTCTAGTGGGAGAAGAGGGTTAGTGGTGATTTTGATGCTTAAATTATCAGTAATTAAGAAGTTGATTTTCAGGGATTGAAGAAAATTTTAAACAGCTGCTTCTTTCGGGCCTTTTACTCCTCATTTTCATTAGCATGTGCTAAGGCAATCTGGAAAATATATTTGGATCCATATTATGCTATGTCAAGACCTCAGCATCTGTACCTTGGGGCAGATAGATGTGAGATAGCCGAGGGTGGATGTGCCAGCGCGCACATGTGGAAGCGTTCAATTTGTAATATGATTATAGCCCCAGCACAAAGCCCGCTTGATACCTGTGGCAGATTTGTTTCATGGTAAGCGCAGAAAACTCTCCAAAATCATGTCATGTTTCACATCACCAGCCAACTCAAACTGGAGAAGTAGCGCTTTAATTCCTGGGGAATCTCTTTCAACAGGCGCGTGTCAGGCCCAATTAAGGTCCAGGCGGGCTGGCGCTAATTGGGGTGAGGTATGCGGTGCTGTAACGTGGTCCTGCAGCAAAGCAGCCCCTTTGTCCAGGCCACACCAGCCCATCTGTCCTCCCGAGGGTGGCCAGTGCTAGAAAATCGCCTGGAAAAGTTCACAAGTGGAGGGAGAGATTTCAGCAGGGATAAGAGAGCTCAGGGTGCTCAGCAGCAGCTCGCTGTGGGGTCTCCTGTGTTAAACTTGCCATCAGAGGAGAGAAAGGTGGTGAGCTGCCTTCTCCACATGCAAAATGTAAACCTGACATCAGCATTCTCCAAGGGTCCTCTTTCATCTCATCCACACAGCTTTCTCCGCTCCCAAAATAAAGAGGGACTTTTTTAACACCTGAAGTACTGATACACTAGAATAAAAAAATTAAAATTAGGGCAAGAGCTGAGACGTTGAAATTAATTTAAGCATTCAGCCTCTCCGGAATTTCAGAAGGCTTTGTGTGAAAATCCCAGCAGACTCAGTGTCAGGTCATCCATAATCCAAATCAAAGAAAACACCGGAGGACAAAAGCTAATGGTCTTCATTCAAAACTGATTCCTACAAATATTGTAAGGATTTTGATCCTCCTAATTAAGGAACCAAGTGTTTTACTGTACCCAGCTCTTTCATAGAGTCATACAACAGTTTGGGCTAGAGGGGAGCTTTAAAGGCCATCCAGTTCCAACCCCTCTGCCCCCTCCCATGGGCAGCGACTCCTTCCATAAACTGGCCTTGAACACTTCCAGGGATGGGGCACCACAGCTTCTCTGGGCAGCCAGAGGACCTCAGCACCCTCATTGTAAAAAAATTCTTCATGTCTAGTCTAAATCCATCTTCTAGTTTAAAACCATCACCCCTTGTCCAGTTGAACAGGCCCCATTAGAGTCTGTCCCCTTCCCCCTGTGGCTGCAGGGCCTTTGGGCACCAGTCTGGTGGATCTTCTCTTGAATTCATCTCTCATCTGAGCATGGCCAGGAATCTTTTCTAGCACCCAGCCTGGGGCTCAGGTCTTAAGGGAGAATAATCTTTGCCACCCTCAGACTAATGAGAAGTCCCAGGACATTGAGATGTGTCCACCCTTCCTCAGGAGGGACCCCCAGAGGTGTGGAGTCCAGTCAGCTGCAATCACACTGGTGTAATAAAAGCTTGGTTCAGAAAGATCCACAGCCCCTCTGTTCCCTGTAACCACAAGCCACAAAACACTTTTCAATCCACCGTAACGAAGGAGAGACCTTTATTACATTTAGACTTGATTCCCTGGTACTCTCTGGAAGCAGTTCTGCTGTTTTTATTACTTAAGAGCTATTAAAACCTTAACCACTGCATGGAGCAACTCGCTCCAGCTTTACACTCATCCATAAAATCTTTGAATGGGAGATCAAGAACTACTTTTTGGACCTAACACCCCATCAGCTGAGGAGTGCCAGCGTCAGGTCTGAATTTGTCCCTGCCCTGGCTGAGCGTAGGGACCAGGCTGAGAGGTGCTGAAGGGTGGGAGCGTGGCCTGTAGCTGAGTTTTTCCTCATGTTTTTCTTTGCTGCCTGTAAGGAAGGACGGGGAGTGGGATGCCAGTGACCTCTCCTCCCCCTCGTGCTGACCATAAGCCAAGCTCTGAACTTGCCACCCTCTGTTAGGTTAGGAAACAGCAAAGTTGGAGAGAAAGCCACTGTGTGAAGAACAAAATAGAGCAGGAACAGGGACTGGGGTAAATCCCACCCAAAAAAAACCCCAACAAAAATCTTGAACCACCCTAAACTTGGCATGGTGCTGGGGGAAAAGAAGCAGGCATGGATAACCAGCAGGATGGCACAGAGGCATTGACCAGCTCCGTCATCCCTCAAAAAAAATCCATCTGAAGCACAAGTGCAAGACCAAAACAACCTGACATGGTGTAAGGGAAATGGCACCAGCCAGAACCTGCTGTGAGGGAACTCCCTGTGTTGCTCTTTATGTTGCCCAGATACTGGTGGGGTGTAACACAGAAGTCAGCTCAAAGCCTTTCATTATTTTTAGGGGTTTTATTATAGAGTCGAAAAATCTGGCTTTCTCAGCTCGCCGCTATTCCAAAGTATAACTTACTCCTCCTCCACTCTGCCACTGAGTTTTTAATATTTCCTCTTTGGAAAATGTCAGGAGTCTCGGCAGGGTGTGGGTTTCTGCTCTAACACAGCTCTGCCAGGGGTGAGCGAGGCTGGGGTGCCTTAGGGCAACATTTTGCCCTTGGAAAATATATTCTAGCTACTGTCCCCACAGAACAGCAAGGGAAAAATAAAAAGAAGCATTTTCCCAAAACCTGAGGAACCAGCCTCGTAAATTATCCATTTGTAATGTTTCTTCATTTCAGCTGAAACAATGATCCCCGTACATTTTCTTTTAAACTTTGTCTCCCAGTCCAAGTGGCCACCTACTTTGTTGTCCAAATTTCTCGTGCAGTTGGAATCTTACAATGTGTAATCTCAGTAGGGTTATCAGTTATGTCATGCATTATACAGCCTCCAATCAGCGTAGTGGGAAACAACATTTTCATTTAATACCAGGAGAAACAGTGGAAGTCAGCGATTGATACCAACACAATGATGGGAAAAAGTGTCCAGAGGTGCTACTCACATAATCTCACTTTACAACATCTTGAAAATTCAATAGAAAGGACTTTGCTAACAATACCAGAATGACATGCCGCTGATTATTGTTCCTAAAGCTCTTAACAATAAGAAAGCTCTCTAAATATATCTCAACAAAAAACATATAACAGTTTGTTTCTTCTTTTTTTTTTCCTTTGCAAAGCACATAGTATTAGTCAACAATTGTTGTGTGGCGTGAGCCCATTAAGGCTGTTGGCTGGTAATGTTCTGGGAAATGAGCTCTTGAAAGATCTTTTTTTCTTTTTAAAACGTGCCTAACAATTGTATCTTAAAACAATCCTGGATCAGCAAACTGCAAGGACCCACTCTAACTTATTTTCTTAAGCCTCACAAAAGAACTAACCCCCCTTGCATTTTGTTCACTTGCCTCAAAATCCTGCCGTGAGAAGTAAATTTTAGCTCAGAGCAGAAATGAGAACCTCTTTAAGGACCAACTTCCTGGTCTGTCTTTCCCCAGCAGCCCGTTCTCAGCGTAATGTGACTTTCAGAAATGCAGTTAAATTGAATTTTAAATACACTGTAATATCTCCCTCAGAAAGAAACTGGAAATAGGCATATTTACTTCTAAAAATCACACATTAGGGGATGAACTAGAAACCACTTAGGAGTCAGTGGCTACTACAGAATAGCCCTGAAAGTAATTCATTGCTCAGCATCTTCCAAGAGCAGTACCCACCTTTGGGGCCATTCCTGCTGACCCCAAAGCACACAAATGAAGACAGATATGGGAATAAAACCCTTCTTTTGCATTACAGCATCGAGGCCATTGCTATGTTTCATCACTGTGTCACTGTACTATGCTTTCAGGGTGTATGGTCTTCCAGAAACTTGTTGGTGAAGAGTAAATAATACTTTAAATTCCTTTGATATAGTTTATATTTCAAAACCAAACAGAACCCTTACATGTCTCGCAGATCTTCACTGAATTTATAGCCCCAAAAGGCCAATGAAAGATTCCTAAAAATCATTAGCTGAAGTAAACACTGAATCACATTACAGAGTCAACAACGAAGAATTTTTGAATGAAATAAATGTGTCCTACTTGAGGATATTGAGTGAAATATCCACTGGATTTTCTTTCATTGCATGCCCTTAATCTCTCTGTTTATTATTGAAGTGGTTAATAAGCAATTCCTAAAACTGATCCAGAAGTTGTCTTTAGCAGCCTGACTGTCAGCCCATGCCATCCAATATGTTTTCCACCAGCCTTTTGCAACCCTAGCTTGATTTCACCTTAAACACTTTTTGGAATGATTATTTTTGTTCGCTGAACTTAGACATCAGTCGTAGAGATCCAGTTAAGATTTGTTTGCGGTCGATATAAACAACATTTACTGGGTACAACATCTATCAGGAGGAAAAATTTCAACTTCTGAAAACATTTTAGGGTGATCAAATGAAGGGAGCGAGAAAGCATTGTGAAAATTTAACTTGAGCACTGGCTGCTTGGCACTGCTTTTGCTGTGGTACCACCACACAGTGGCTGTTACGGCCCGTCAGTAACCCCAAATTTATTTAGAGAAATAGATCCATTATGTACTTCACTTGGAGAATTTTTTTCACTTCCCCAGCAAACACTATGGGTGTCCTTCAAAGCACCTTCTACTACATTTCACAGCACCTGGCTATTGAACCAACCATCTGATCTCTCTCAGCTGAGTATATGGACATAAACCTTTTTATTAAGTGTTATTAAGTGTTTATTAAGTATCAAACAAGATTTTGTTTTCTTACCATTTCTCTAATATTTAAGTGTAGACCTAATTAGTGGAATTCCTCCACAGGGTAACCTGAATGAAACCTCTGCCGAATTAGGGGCTGACTCTCTCTAAGGCAGGGCTGGAAATATCCCCATACTTGAAGTGGTTTCAAACACATTTTGCTGCTTTTCACTCCTTCCTGATTTTATGTCCTTACAATACTCATAAATTGCATATAATAATAGGTACTTATATGTAAATATTGTATTTAATTGCATATACATTAATGCAGTTTGGAGAAAGTGCTCACCCTGAGCACAGGGCAGCCACAATGGCTGTGAGAAACGCTGGGAGTGAGGAGGTGAGTTCAAGCTGCCCCTGGCTGAAAGGTGAGGGGGTTCACCCCCTGTCCTGGGGGTGCGTGTCTCCTGTCCCAGGGTCGGGGCAAGGCAGCGATGGCAGAGCTGCTGCTTGGTGATGCTTGGTTTTGAAGTCAAGCCATAGGAAGCTGCTTGAATGGCTGGAGCCAGAGCGTCTCTGCGAGGGGCTGCCAGAGAGAAAAAACCACACGGACTCTACCGGTGGTTAATTACTTTGTTGTTTTTTAACTTTGCTTTTTTGTTTATTATTGGGGGGTTTTTTATCTCTGTTGTAAGGCTCCAACTTGACAGTATCAGGGAGGAGGGTTGGTGCTGCTGCAAACACTCCTCATTGGGAGCTCGGTGCCTTTGAGGACGAGGGGCAAAAGTACTAAAATCTCTTTACAGACTTTTCAGTCTTAGGCACCCTCTCCCTCCTCTTCCTCTTCCTCCTTCTCCCATGGGAAAGCTTTCCCAAACCCAGTCCTGGGAGTAAAGTATCTCCCCCAAGGGATGGAGCCCTGGCTCGGGGACACCCCAAAGAGCCAAAGCCCCTTTTCTGAGGGTACTCACTATGCCACACAGGGCATTGCCCCTGCTCCAGGGAAGACACTGACCCCAGCCTTGCTCAGGCACAGCCAGGACACATGTCTGGAGGTGTGCAAGGCTCTGGCAGTGGGACGGGATCGAGCCTTGGACATCCCAGCTCTGGGCCGGGCACGCTGCCCCGGGCTCGTGCCCAGGAGTCGCTCTTACATGCCTGTGAAAATATGTACCCCAGCAACCACACAAGTAAACATGTGCCTCGTGAAGTACATGATTCATATGTGATCTGAGGTTTCAGGGGATTTCTGCGTTTTTTAAATACTATCCGTGTTTGAAAGTGTTGTCCAGGAACATAAATAATGTTCTATTATTTGTATTTGTGTTCCTTTCTGGACAGCTCACCCCAAACCTCACGGTAAAAACTGGCATAACCTCTTTGAAAACAAAGGTTTGGGTTTATAACCAGGAGTTTAATATCTTCTGGAAGCACTGCAGTTCTACATAGGAGCATCAGGAGCGGTTGGACTCGATGATTTTAGAGGTCTTTTCCAACCTAAATGATTCTATGATTGGATGGAACGTGCCCTGGTGGGGACAGCAGCAGGGAGAGACCCCTCGGGCCCCCTCCCCGTGCCTGCTTGTCCACACAGCATTTCTTGTCTCTATCAATGTATCTAACATGTGAGAAATAAAGTGTGGAAAACTTATTTCAGCTGCATTTCATGGGGCAGCCCCTTTGATCAGCCAATGCCTGAGCATTACTCAGCACACAGGGAAATGGACAACTTAACTTTTAGACTTTTAGGTACAGAGCTGCCGCCGTCAGAGGGCTGTCGGTGTTGCCAGCAGTCATTAGGCAGCCTTTGGCTTTGAACAAGGATATCCTAAGCCAGGGGACAAACTCTTCCATCCCCTGCTCCGGGGCAGCATCCCCAGCGTTATCCCCATCCTCATCCCCATCCCTGCACCAACCCACGGCTAAACCCCGCTGCCACTCCAGACAAGCAGCGCGGGTTTAGTTAACCCCGGCTTGCATTCCCGACTCCGGTAGTTAACCCCGGCTTGCATTCCCGGCTCCGGTTTGGTTTGAGGAGCGCAAGGCGAGGATTTTGCTGCTCGCAGGGTTTCTCGGAGCGCTGCGGGTGATGCCTCTCCTCCCTCCAGCCCTAATTGCCGGCTGCTCTCTCGTGGCTGCGCGGGGAAGTGCTCACGGTCCCTGCGCTCAGACCGCACTTCTCCAAAACAAATCAAAGCAAAGGGCCCGTGGCCAGCTGGAAATAAGGCTGGATGTCTGTAAAGTCCCCTGTAAGAGGACTTTTTACAGCCCAGCACCTCAGCGCCGAGCTACCACAGCTCCTCTCTGTGAAGCAAATTCAGTTTTTCACCCAATTGTTGCCTGTTGGAGAAGCTGAGAAACATCCAGGAGTTAACCGAGGCAGAGGTACCAATTTTGACCTCCTTATGCTGGCAGTGTCTCTCTGTTGGCTGGTAGGTACTATAGGGATTTTGGAATTCAGCTTTACCCTTTTTTTTTGGTGTGTGTTATTCTGTGGAGCGGAACGCACGAGCCAGACCTGAGCAGTGTGGAAAGGCTGTCTTGATTCATTGCACTCATATGATTTTGGCTGCAGTAAATTCACTCTCCTGCTACAGCATGCAATTTGAGGGTTTATTGAATACTGGCACAACCAGAGAGGAATCATCAAAGTGGAGATAATTGCAGGGCTCTCGTTGCTTCCGCTGTCATTGCTTCACCAGCTATTGTCTCACTGCTCGGGAGAGCATGGCCAAAGACCTCTCATATGAAATAAAATAGTAAAAAAAGTCCATTTTATCCCTTCTTCTATTTCTTTTCCTTGTGGTAGGACTTACTCTTATGTGTGATTCTTTACAGTCTCCAGGAAGTTTTTGGTTTCTTCTCCTATTTCACTATCCCTTTATTCAGCGCTGTCTCTGAAAAACATTATACAAGATCACGTCCTTTTTTTATTGTCAGCACCCAAACTCTTGGCCTCTTTCTGTCTGAGGTGGAAACCTAACACGTCTTCTCCAGCAGCAGGAGTTTGGCCTGTGGAATCCCTGGGGAAGCTTTCTGTTCACCTCAGCGAGCACCAGACCAACCGGGAGAGCGTCTTCTCCCCGCAGCCTTCCCCTGCTATTTGTCTTCCCTGCTCTCCCTCCACTTCAATTCCCCTAAAAATCGCCTGGAGATCATTGGCCAGTTCAGCAAAGACAACTGCTCCATCATAGCCGAAATCTGAGCTCGCACATATGGTTGAAGTTAAGCTAAGGTCTTCTTCCCAGAAATGCTTTGTGAAGTTCTTCTCCAGGCAAGTCTTTTCCAGTAAGATAGTGTCTCCTTGCCTGCTATTTTGCTTAGTCTCGCTTTCTTTTATCTTCCTTGTCGAGCTTAAATGTCGCCATTCACTGCTAGCAGATGTGGTTTGGGATTCCTACATTCTTTTATGCCTTTATTTCAGTGCTTTCATCACATCTTCTCTTTCAGCTAGGTGAATCAAAGGCCTTTCCATAGTCCACTCAATGCGAGCTATACATGATGGCTTGTTTTATTTGGCAATCTTCTCCAGAATGTGATTCATTGTCTGCAGGTGATTCATAGTTAGGAAATTACTTCTGAACCCTGCCAGTGCTTGTGGTTGATTAAAGTTCAGAAGTCCCTGTAGTCTGTTCACCAGCGCTTTTTTGTCAACTCAAATATTTGTGTGCAGTAAAGAACAGTAAAAAGTGGATGTGCTACTGACATGAGCAATTTACTTGAATGTTTGCATCTTTAGAAAGTTCTACCAAAATCTCTAGAACTGGCATGAAACTGTTTCACAATGTCTGACTAAATGAATCACGTTTTACAAATAAATATCTGTCAAATCGTTCAATTACTCGAGATCCAGTCATTAAGCAATAAAATAAAGCAGTAAATAGGAGACATCTGCTGCAAAGTGCTACAGAAACATAAGCATCTTTCTCAAGTTACCTTCTTTGCATTTTGGTATAATGATTCACCAAAAAATGTCTTTCCCAGGGCAATCAAACATCAGAAAATTGTCCACTGCAAGACAATATTGGCATGGCATGGTACCTTACCCAAATACATCTCAGAGGAGGCTACCTAGGAACTGATCAGCTGAAGGGCTGCAGTATTATTGGGTGAGTTCAGATGGTTCAGGGTACTGAAAACTTGAAAGAAAAATAGCGTTGGAAGTCATTGCTTCTGATCTTGAACTGATTTTTTAAAGATGTAAATGCTGCCCTTCTTTTGAAAGATAATATTTCCCATAATGGCTGAGAGAGAACCCAACTTTCTCTTTACATCAAAGGTGCCTTACATCAGAGGTGCTTGTAGGAATAATATTAAAACTCAAGGCATGGATGGTCAAGGGGCTTGAAAACTGACTCTCTGAGGACCTCTTGCTCAAATCCATTGCAGCAGGAACTGAATCCCAAAGGCTGGCAACTTCCAGAGAGCTGCTGTCAGACCGAGGTGGGGATAACAGCTCGTGTCAGTCAGGCACATCCACATCTGAGCTGCCACTTTCCCCAGAAGGATGAGGGGCTTTTTGGCAGCATCATCCTACAGTGTTGACCCAGAAAATGGTGTTTCCAAGAATACAAATCAATTCAAGTACCTTTTGGAAAGGCACTCAGATAACAGCAAATTTATGGAGTTGTAGCCTCTTCACTTTGCTTTTGGGAAGCTCGGGCTCATTGCTTCATGAGGAGTGTCAGTTTGCAGGGCAGTGCTTGATCTGCATTTCTTTGAGAAAGAAAATATTTTTAAAACTTATCTTGATAGTTATAGAATTTCATATGAAAGATACATTTTTCCTGCCAGAAGATTCCTACAATTCTCAAGCAGCACTTCAAAACCAGTAGAGCTGGACTGACATTGCATATTTTACTGGTAATGGAGCATAGTAAAAACAGAAATGGAAAGAATAATCAAGTACCCAAAGCTGTATTATCACAGAAGTATCAGCTCCTTGCAGACCTTTTCCTGTATAACATTTCAGCACCAGCAGCTCTACCTATAGTTTGGCTCATGGATTATGTTTAAAAATGAAATTGTGTGTATTAAACCCATACCTAGGAAGGTTTATGTGTTTAATTCAAAATTCTTCTCTAAACAAACTCTGTAACTTCTCCATGCTTCAGGTTACAACAGTTTCTCTGTACATATCTCTAAATGGAGATGTTTTTTGCCAAAATTGAGGTTTTAAATATCTGTTTAGTGACTTTAGTTACTTTCCACAGTTCTTACAAGCACAAGAAGCTCCAGCGAGTGCACTGTCTTTTAAGACTTCTCCCACTGTGCTTGTTCAGACAAATATTTCTGCTGAGTTCAATTCCTCCCAGGGAAATTTACACTGGAGAAGAAATGGTTAAAAAAACTCCCCCAGGATTTGACTGAGTATAAGTCAGCAATTTAGTAAGAACATTGGGCATAGTGAAGTTTAAAATTGGATTTAAAAATATCCATAAAACAGGAGGTTAAGACCTCAGTTTTCCATCTCATCCAAGAAACTGGGTCTAGTGTAATTTAAATAAAGTTGTTTAACAAGTAGGAGCTGAATGCTTGACTAAGAAGACACAGAAATGCTCCTGCTCAGGGGAGATTTTCCAAAAGCCATCATCTCCTTTCTGCCAGCTGCCACGTGCGTTTGCCGGTCTCACTGGCTCAGCAAGGCTCCAGGTTAGATTTGCCTGCTGAGATCAGCCAAAAACGCTCCTCTTCTATAAAAAACTACAAGCAATGACAATGAATTTGGCATCTTCTTCATCAACAGTGCTCAGCTTTGAATTCCTGCCTCATTTAGCCAAAGATATTTGGCTTGGTCGCTGTTCCTCTTTGACAGTTTAGATATCGGTGCATTTCGCCTTCATGCAAACATGTGCTTTTTATTTTAGGCTATGCAAAACCATGTCAAGATGGCAGGGAAAATATATCCCCCTGCATCCCAGGATAAAAAGGATGGCAGTCGATTCAAATTTGTGTCCACTCTTCCATGACAAGTGCATGCACATCCAGCTGATAACTGTTTATTTCCAGTGTCCCTCGAGGGTTCAGATGTCAACAGAAGGACAAAATCCACCATGAGTGGCAGGAGGACTTCCAGGAGGAGCCATGCCTCTGGCTGATCTATTCCTGGACTATATTTTTAATTAACTTGAAAATGTCCAAAACAACAAAGGTGTCTTTCAAGCAGAACTCAAAAGAGGAAGAGCACATACCAAAGAAACACAAAACTGGTGTGGTTTTGCTCTTTTTTCGTGAAGGAAAAAGCAGTGCTTTTATAAAACTCCAGTGCTCCCAGTTATGATGTAGAGACTCAACACACATGGGTCAGAGAGACAGGGTGGAAGGATGCCTTTCTGAAATAAACCCCCCTGACTCAGTTCCACACTTGATTCCAAACAAGGAGAAGACAAATGCTGCTGGATCCCGTATCCACACGCATTCCTGGCTTTCCAGCCATCAGAAAATTGTGGGGAGGGAGGTTATAACAGCATCAGGAGTTGGCCGGTCTCATGGGATGTTTTTAGGACATATAAAACAAATTTAAAACAAACAGTGAGCACAAAGCAGTAACAGGGTGAGAGCCCTTCTTGAAAGCCTGAAGAGGCTCCTTGGAAACAACAACTCTTTGGAATCATTTACAAATGCTGCCCCATCTGTAAACACAAGAAACATCCTTAATGTAAACAGCATCCCTCGCTCTGGAAGTGCGAGGAGAAATGAACAGGAAGCAGGGCAGCAGAAGGAGGAATAAATCAGTGACAGACTTTTATGAAACAAGACATCTTGGTCCTTGCGCTCGTACGCGCACACCAAAATCGCTTATTAAGTCCACATGGATCCAGCGAGCTCTTTGGAAAAGAGAGCCTAAAGAGATGAGGAACATGAAAGGAGCATCTAGAAACAGATGGGACATAAGGTTTTCAATAAACCTGAACATAGATGGGGATCTCACATAGCGGCAGCTAAACTGCCTCGTGCTGTGAGCCCATCAAACTTCACAAGCTTTACAGCATTGGACTGACTCTGAACGTGGGGATGAGAATTTGCAGGGGATAAATCCAGCCAGTTGTGTGGGGCTGATGAGCTGCGTGGTTCAGCTGTGAGGATGTTTCCTCCAGGAGAATGCAAGGTCCCCTTGCAGAGCATTGCTGGAATCAGCAGCTTCTCAGTGGGATTTGCCAGTGTATCTTGCCTGGTCCGTGGTTAATTAAAGGATCTTACAATTCCCTTTCCTGTTCTGTGCCTGTGCCAGAAACTCTTGTTCTAAGCCTGGAGCTGGATCTCACTTTGAAATAAAATTTTTAAAGAATCCCCAGTGTCTGGTAGTATTCCATAGTTATTATTTGTGTTATAGGAAGACCAACAGATCCAAAAATAAGATGAGAGCCAATATGGTCATCTCTGTACCAATATAGTATATTTCTTCTTGTCTTGGAGAACTTATGAAAACAGGCAGAAATGGGCAGAAATTCAAACATGGGTAATTAGCAATGCAGAGAATAAACTCTTGGTTCCTTGATATCCCCCATACTGTCCTGTCCATCTGCCCATTCATCCTAGGCCTTCTAGAACCTCCTCATGACCACTGATTGTTTTGTTTCATCAAGAGCTGCTGTGGTGCTGATGAATACAAGTATTTCCTGGGATAGAGAAGAATGACTGCAGAGAGAAGATGCCCCCAGGGGAGATCAGGTTTCCCATTAAAAAGCTTTGTGTGCCTTCAGTTCTGACATGACACCAAGAACCACCAATTAAATCTGACACAGCAGATAATACAAATCTCTAGTTATCTCTAATATGTATCCGTGCCTACAACATAATTACCTGATTACATTCACCCTCACTCTGAGGCTGGCAATTCACAAACCATCATTTAACTGACCTCCATCGAGAGTTTGAAAAAAGGTACCTTTGAAGAAAATTTGAATTTTACAAGAACACTCTATTAGACTATGGATTAAGACAGGAAATTAGTACCTAGGGTGAAATCCTTTCGCTCCTATTTACATTGGAAAGGGGTTCCCTGGTTTATATCTCTGTAAATATTATCTGCTCACCAGGTGCCAGCTGCCAAAATGTGGGGCAGGGCTGGACTGTGTAGGTGTAAATCAGGACAGGACATGGTGCATCCCCTGCTTCTGGTGACTCCACGGGATGGGGTGACCTCCCTGGGGAAGGGGGTGGAGGTGTAGACTGCAAGACAAGATCTTTCATTTTGGGCTTCAGGGAATTCAGGGCAGAAATACGAGCCCAGAAATGAGCATCACGGGCACAGAAAGTGGGACGCACATAAACACACTTCTATAGATTGTCTCTCCCATTTAGATCCGCAGTGCACATGAATTAAGGGATATCCCAGTAATTTGCTGCCTTTCCTTTAAGCAGAATCAGCAGCCACCTGCCTGACTTGGGGCAGCATTTATGTAAAGGACTCCAAGCACACCTCAGCCTTTATAAATTATATAAATCAGACTGTGCTCAGGAAGATGGACTTTCTCCTGATTTTATCAGACATTATCAGCCCTTACCATGAAGTCCTGACTCACAGACTGCATTGGTCCTGCCTTTCCATCACTTTCTGCACCATGAGGTCGGTCCCTTGGGATGAACAAAGGATGAGCATGATGCTGGGCATCTCCTTCTCCAAAAGCTCTTCCAGACCCACCTCATCATCCCATGTCTTTTTGGGACACAAAGTGATGTCAGTGATTCCGTCACCGCTTTTTGCCATGATTTCATGCAGTCCTGACACAACTGGAAGGGAAGAGGTGATGATAAAGCAAATTTCCCCACATGCAAACCAGAGCTGAGATCCTGCCATGAGGAAATCCCAGCAGAGCTGGAGCTTTGGTCACCAAGCCACCTTTAAAATTCAGTTTGAAGCGCCTTGGTAAGTCAGACTCAGCAGTGCGCTGCCATTTGCAGGAGACCCTTGGCAGAATGAGCAGAAATTGCTTGCTTTACACTTCTGCTGGTTAAGCTCAAGAATATTTTTAACAAAAGATGGCACAGCAGAAATATTTCAAATAGGAATTCTGTATCATTATACATGGAGTTATTTTTCGAGTCCAAGTGTGAGCAGGATTTATGGGAAGATTGTGCCTTCAACTGTTGCTACCACAACTGCTGGTCCTACCCAATCATTAAATACTGGGTTTTTGGAAGCACTAAGAGCCTTTCATAGTAAAAAAAAATAAGTATCCTCAATTTACTATTGGAGAAAGAAAGACAGAAAGGAAAGACTTTAGATCTTCCTGAGATCCTGGTCTGTGAAACGTCCATGCTGGAAAACCACAATGCTCAGGAAAAAAATGATACAGGATCTAAGAAAGCTTCAACTGTTTTATAGAAACATTTACACACATCAAAACATTTCATCCCAGGCCACTGCCACTGCAGGTAGCTGCTAATTAAAATCTGCTGTGCTGTGGCTACTGTCTCTAAAACTCTGGCCAGCATATGTTTTATTTCTCTTCTTTTTTATGTTTCTATGTTGTTTGTTTAGTTTCTGAGCTTGTCTGATGATATTTTCAAAATTCGGTTTTATGTTTAGAGATTAAGTTTAATAAGCTTGTACAATATATAAAAAGATTATAATTTATTATTCAAAAAGTTTCCTGACAAGATGTCTACAAGAAACATGACCCAAACCACACCGCCTTGTAATAATACCTCTTAAAAATTCCTGACCTCCCACTAAACACTCCTGCAGACTTCCCTGCTTCAGTCCTTGCTGAATATCTCATATATGTCCCCTATAACGTTACACAGGAGGAAATGAAACGGGAAAGTCATCAGCTCAGACTGACAAACGAGGGCAATTATCTACCACCATGTTATTTTCTCTTGGTATTGACAAAAAGCGCTTTTTCTGGCAGTGAAGGGCTGGAGGCTCATGAAAACACTTTTGGATCCCCGTGACACTTGGTGCATCTTTCCTTTTCTTAAAAATGGGCCTCTGAGAATGTGGTGCACTGGAAAAGGAGAGAGGGCACAGGCTGGTCCTGTTCTTAGAGGGTAAAGGGAATACAGGTGTGAGAGGCTGAGGTGTGAGGAACACAGGTGTGAGAAGCCCAGGTGTGAGAAATAAAAGCAAAACCACGAGGGATGCGGTCACTCTGCAGTCAGCCCCTTCTGACAGGGGTTTGGGGCTCACATAACCACAGCCAGGCTCAGCCCAGGGGTGGTGCTGCCTCTGCCTCCCCCAGAATCACTCCTCAGGATCTCCTTTGCTCCTCAACCCTGCTCCTGCACACCGTGGTCACTGGGACAGGGGTTTTCCCACGGCGGGTGATACTCCAGCCTGAGGGCAGTGTGTCCTCTCCCAGTGGTTTCCATGTGCCCAGTGACCCAGCTGTCTCCTTTCCCTGTGTTATACTACAAGGATGGACACCTTTTTGCCATCACCACTGGCCCTGTGTCCCCACAAGTGCAGGTGACAACCAGGTTTGGGCATCAGGTTGGTATTTTATTGACACAGCTGTTTGACGATTTGTGATATGCATTCTTTCAGGTTTCATATTTGCTAAAAATGGCTTGCTTTTCTAGCTGGAGAATGCTTTTTTTTCTTAATATTGTCTTTTTGGGGTTTTTTTATTTCTTGTGATAGGGTTTGGGAGCACTACTGTAAGAGAGTTTTGTGTGAGTTTGGTCCACATGCCAACAGCTACTCACCATCACTAATAGGTAGAACTACTCAGGGATTTTAAAGCTTTTAACAAGACCTTGTCTAGACTGGTATTTAGTGGCAATACAATTAAATCATCTTGCAGAAGAAAAAAAAGAAAAAGAGATTAAATTATTTTAATTACCTTTTGAAGCCACTTCTTCTCTGCAGAGGTCAGACCTTGATTTAAATCAGTGCACATCAGGTGTTTCTCTACTGATGTAGCAGCAGTGTGAAGGTTAAAGGGATCATGTGTTTGTCTATACGACAGGCTAAAGCCTGGCCTAAACACAGCTATATTAGCAATAAATCTGTTCTTTTTCTTTTCCTTGCCACAAACTTTGCCAAAGGAGTCCCTCAGCATGTGGCTGTCACTCAGGATTCATGTGAAATGTCCAGGATGCAGATACTGAGCATAAACTTCCTGGGATGCATGGATGTTTTCCATGCCTGTTCCCCATGGGCATCTCCTCTCCCTTTTGTGCCACCCTGCCCTGTAGACCCTCAGTGTGGAGTGAAGACCAGTCACATCCAGAGTGAACAGGGGCTGGTCCATATTTATTTCTCCCGTGTTATCCCATTATTTGTTTCTCCACCATGCTCGGGTGGATGGCATTGCTTTGCTCCTTGGGCTTTTCCAGCCCTCCCTCCACATCAGATGCATCTCCAGTGCCTGATCTTTCCCAAGACAATTAAACCTTCATTTGTTGCTTCCTTGCAACTCCAGATTTTAAAACTATATTCTTTTTTTTTTCTGTTAGGTTAGGATTGCTTCCAACTTCCAATCCCCAATTTAGATTACACGCTCAGAAACTAACTCCAAACATTTACTGCGTTTGAAGGTCACAGTGCTATTGATTGATTTCCAGTTATAATGTATGTTGTCCTAACATGAGTTAAAAACATTCTGGGCTAAATCCAAAAATGCTGGGATCAAAGCATCTGGACTTGTTGCTTTCATGTTTGGCACATAAAGGGGCTGGCAGTCACCAATGTGGTCTTGGCTGGGCTATAGTTGTTTTCATTCTCTGATGTGAAACAGTTGGGAATCACAGACCCTCCAACAGTTATAGTGGACTAAATAAAAATTGGCTTAATAACCTGCCAAGCATTTGAAAGTGCCAGTCTCCAGAGTTTTTCACAACTTATTGGCTATGGCATGTTTTTCTTTTCATTTCTCTTGTGTTTTTTTTCTTCCCCTCTCTCTCTCTTTTTTTTTTTTTTTTAAGAAAGAATTTCCTGCAAAATTAGATTTTCAGTTGGGTATTTGAAATAGTTAAAGTCTTTT